>SKCR01027947.1:0-62845 GCA_019454045.1 Zanthoxylum bungeanum | reverse complement strand
CAAATAGTGACGCTATGGGTCATAATTGTCCAACAATCTCCCACTTGGCCTATAGCCAATCACTCAAGCATCTAACACATGAACTATGTACATGTCGCTCAAACATTTGCTGAGGAATAACTTTCGTCAGCGGATCTGCAATGTTGTCCTCTGATGCGACCTTCTCGATCTTCATATCGCCATGATGTATGATCTCACGAATCATATGGAAACATCGAAGAACATGCTTGGATCGTTGATGAGACCGCGGCTCCTTAGCCTGCGCTATAGCCCCATTATTTTCACAATACAATGGAACGGGCTCAGCTACTAACGGAACTACTCCTAATCCATTTAGGAATTTACGGATCCAAACTGCCTCTTTTGCTGCTTCAGCTACAACAATATACTCCACTCTGTTGTTGAATCGGCAACAGTCTCTTGCTTGGAAGATTTCCAGCTTACTGCTCCGTTGTTCAAACAAAATATGTACCCAGATTACGACTTACAGTCATCTTTATCGGTTTGGAAACTTGCATCGATAAACCCAATTGCCTCAAGTTCTCCATCTCCATAGATTAAGAAAGCATCATTAGTTCGTTTAAGATACTTAAGGATATTCTTAACCGCCATCCAGTGACCTTCACCTGGATCGGCCTGATAGCGACTACACATGCTCAAAGCATACGAGACATCAGGACGCGTACATATCATGGCATACATGATCGATCCAACTACAGAAGCGAACAGGATCCGACTCATGTTGTCTCTCTCATCTTGAGTTTTAGGACATATGTCCTTAGATAGAGTGACGTCATGTGACACTGGCAACAGTCCCCTCTTAGACTGTTCCATGTTGAATCTCTTCAACACTTTGTCAATGTACGTGCGCTGGGAGAGTCCAAGCAGCTTTCTAGATCTATCCCGGTAGATCTTTATTCCTAGAATAAAGGCAGCTTCTCCCAGATCCTTCATGGAGAATCTTAATGAAAGTCAAGCTTTCACTAATTGTAGCATGGGAATGTCATTGCCAATAAGTAATATATCATCAACGTAAAGGACAATGAATGTCAGTGCGCTCCCTCTAACCTTCTTATATACACAAGGATCATCCTCGTTTTAAATGAAATCATATTCTTTTATGATCTCATCAAAATGTTGGTTCCAAGAACGCGATGCTTGCTTCAATCCATAAATGGATCGATTTAACTTGCAAACATTGTCTGCATGTTTAGGTACGACAAAACCATCAGGCTGTTGCATATAAACATCCTCCAAATGGTTTCCGTTAAGGAAAGTGATTTTGACGTCCATCTGCCATATCTCGTAATCGAAATATACAGCAATAGCAAGCATAATCCGAATGGATTTAATCATGGCAACAGGTGAAAACTTTTCATCGTAATCGACACCATGTCGTTGACGATACCCTTTCGCTAGAAGCCTAGCTTTGTACGTTTGTATGTTGCCATCCATGTCGGTCTTCTTCTGGAAGACCCATTTGTAACCAATAGGCTTTACGCCTTCTGGTGCATCAACCAGTGTCCAAACTTGGTTGGTGTACATGGAATCCATTTCGGACATCATGGCATCTTGCCATAAATCGGATTCGATACCTTGTATCGCTTCCTCATACGTAGTTGGTTCGTCTTCCTCAATAAGATTAATATCCACATGAGGTGAGATCAGAAACCCATACCTCTCAGGTTGTTCTCTAACTCTCTCCGATCTACGCGGTTCTGTGTATTCCTAACTGTTCTGTGTTTGGTACAGTCTCATCCCTGATGAACTGTTCGTGTTCCGTTAAGGATTCTATGCCAGAAACAGTATCACTCCGATTTTCATCGAGTTCTACTTTCCTCCAACTTACCACTGCATTTAGGAATTCCTTTTCAAGGAAAACCGCATGTAGAGCAAAAAATACTTTGTTCTCTTGTGGGTGATAGAAGTAATATCCTTTGGTTTCCCTATGATATCCTACAAATTGGCATTTATCCGATTTGGGTTCAAGTTTGGTACCTTCCAAATGTTTGATGTATGCCCAGCAACCTAAATCTTTAGGAATGAGAAACTCGGTTTCTTTCCTGTCCATATCTCGTACGGAGTCTGTTGAACAGACTTTGAGGGAACCTTATTCAAAATAAGTATTGCACTGTTCAATGCATATCCCCAGAAGGAAATAGGTAGCTCTGTGCGACTCATCATCGACCTTACCATGTCCAACAAAGTTCGGTTTCTCCGTTCGGACACACCATTTAATTGAGGTGTTTTAGGAGGAGTCCACTGTGAAAGAATACCATACTCTTTCAAGTAATCAAGAAACTTATTGATCAAATATTTACCACCACGGTCCAACCGTAATGTCTTAATACTTTTGCCGGTCTGTTTTTCTACTTCGTGTCGAAACTCTTTGAATTTCTCAAAGGTTTCCGACTTGTGTCTCATAAGATACATAAAACCATAACGCGATGCATCATCCGTAAAGGTTACGAAGTATTCATATCCACCTCTAGCCTGGCTAGACATGGGCCCACATACGTCACTATGAACGAGGGCTAACAGTTCGGTGGCACGTGCACCTTTACCGCTAAAAGCTGTTTTAGGCATTTTACCTAATAACAAGATTCGCAGACGTCATATGAATTTGGATCAAATCCGTCCAAGTACCCACTCTTCGAAAGTGTGGATATGCGAGTCTTGTTAATGTGTCCCAGACGACAATGCCATATATAAGTTTCATCTTTGTTACTTAATTTAAGCCTTTTGTTTGTTACATTATATGTCTGAGATTGATTATATTTAAAATATAAAGACCTTTATTTACATCAGCACTGCATATCTCCATATCATTTTTATACATAAAACACCAGTGTTTCTAAAAACAAAAGTATAGCCACATTGGGCCAATAAAGATACAGATTTAATATTCCTAGTCAAACTAGGTACATAATAATAGTCTGAAAGATTAAGTACATGCCCCGAGGCAGTTCCAAAATATAAGTCCCAACGGCCAAAACGGTGACTCGAGTCCTATTTCCAACACGGAGGTCTATCTCTCCTGAGGCCAGTCTTCTGCTAATCCGTAGATCCTGCACATCAGTACATATATGAGTACCACAACCAGAATCAAAAATCCAATTTTTAAAACTAGAAGTATACATGTTTATTTCTATAACAAACATACCTGAAGCCGGTGCCTTGCCCGCTTTGATTTCCTTCATGTGCGCCTTGTACTTACGGCAATCACGCTTCTAGTGACCCCGTTTGCCACACTGCAGGCATACATCTTGGGATTTTTCCTTAGCCTTCCCAGAAGACTTTGACGATTTGGCCTTGCCATTCTTCTTCTTCTTCTTGTTTACACCTCCAGTTGCCTTCGGCCAAGCCTTGGGAGACTGAGATGTTGAAGCGAAGTGCGCCTCGCGCTTTTTGCCCTTCATCAGCTCTTTTTCTGCTTCACGCAGCATTGCCATCAGCTCTCCAAGAGTATGGTCTTGGTTCATCATATTGTAGTTCATGATGAACCTGTTCCAGGTATCAGGAAGAGACAACAAGATCAAATCTATAGAAGTCTCAGCCTCAAAGGTTATGCCTAGCTGACCTAGCTGTTCAATGTCAGCAATCATCTGTGACACATGGTGCTCAACAGATGTACCCTCTGACATTCATGAGTGAAAGAGCTTTTTCTGCAATTCATACCTTTGCGATCTAAAGTTAGATCGATGAAGGTCCTTCAATTTTGCCATCGTTGTACAATGACCCAATCTATTATTTTGGCGATGAAATTGAAGGGTCATCGCAGCGAGCATGACAGACTGAGTAGTTGAGTTGTCATCGCTATGAGTCTTCCAAAGCTCAAGCGGCTGCTCATTTCCGGGCTTAGGCCTGAGGGGTCTCTCTATCGTATAGAGCATCCTCTCAGCCCCCAGGACAATCCTGAGGTTCATATCCCAATCAGGAAAGTTCGCACCATTAAAGACATTTTCGCCCATGATAATGTCTATAACCCCGATCTTTCCAGTCATCTTAATTGCAATAGTCAAACTATTCAATTAACGATATATGGGTACAGTCCAACTGTTACAAGAAAAATAATAGAATATTATTCCAACTAATAAATATATAATTTACGAAATAATTTGAAAGCGCGTAATGCAAGTATTTGAACGAAATTACAAATTCAATACTGGCCTCCCACTATTTTTCGGCGAGCCTCTAACCCCCTGTTGAGTACTCGGGAAACCTAGTTTCCTAGTGGGCTAGGATCCCGTTAAATAACACACAACCTTGACTTTGGCCAACAAGCTGTATGATATTTAACTAGGTAGATCTCTAAGATCAATTAAATCTCATCCAATTCCTAGATCCGGTAGGTGGACCTCCAAGTCCGAAACATACATACAATATATATGCCAATATATCCAATATATTTTCCTAACATTTTCCTCTGAATCAACTAAGCCTTGGCTTTGTCTTAACAAGCTTAATGATTCCAGTTAAGCGGGACCCATTGACCTTCGAAAGCTTCGTAATCGATGTCGATTAACAAGAAGTGATCTTGACTTTGGCCAATAAATCACAACTTGGGCAAGACATACGATATGGAACAAAGCCTTCATGATTCAAACACATCCGTGATGGACAAAGGTCTTGACTTTGGCCAACAAACCAGTGCCAATTTTGGATCTTGAGAATGAGTCATTCACTGGAAGGAAAATATTTAATATTTGTTGAGGGTTTTTCACGTAATTGGCAACCAATTAATTATCTTTGATTAGGTCTCATCATACACCCTTAAACATGCATTCTAAAAGCATAATAAGGCGTGGTAAATAAATTAATAATGATATGCGGATGGATATCTCACAAATTATTCCTAGAACAAATCACTCATTTTCCTCTCCCCGATTAGCATTATTCTAACTTCTACCCAATTACATAATACATCAAAGAAACCTCATTACATTGAGGGGAATTGGTGAGAAGAGAATTACAAAGAATCGAGAGATAAAGGCTGGACATGCAGGTCCAATTTAATAAATTCTAAATTTATTACAACAATTTGATGAGCGGAAAATATATCAATATTTACCACTCATTTTACTTAATATTTTGTTTAGTTTGATGAACGTTTTGATGTGTTTTAGTTTATTTTGCAGTTAAAATAATATTGAGACACAATGAAATCATTTAGGAAGAAATTTGGGTCAAATAAGGGCAAAAATTGGACTTGACATATTAATTTTGGAGATTGGAAACTTGAAATGGCGTTTTAACGAAGTGTAGTTTTGGAAATTCCAGTTTTGTGCATCTGTCATATTTTGGGCATAACTTTTTACTCCGATATCGGATTGAGCTGATTCAAGTTCTAGATTAAAGAAGACTGAAAGATCTACAACTTTTAAACACAAAATAATTTCGAATTCTAAAGATTTCATGCCCGCAATTGATGAACCATCCAGACGTGTGTTGTGTGTAATTATTAAAGTCATTTTCAAAGCAAAAAATAAATTAATAATAAAAATTATCAAATCACCACCAAACATGATAAGAAATAGTGGAGCAATTAATAATGGATTTGGTGGATGATTTGATGGAGGCAAAATTTTGCCTATAAATACCAAGGCATTTCATTTGTAAAATTCATACTTCTTCTAAGGAATTCCTTAAGAATACTAAGAAGATTGTATCTTGTTTGTTTATTTACAGCTTTCAGTAATTAATTCCGCTTTCGCACTTTCTTTTCTTTACTTTTCAATTTTTACTTTCCGCAATTTACTTTTACGCACAGTACTTTTCTTTCTTTAATTATCAGTTTTTGCTTTTTCAGTAATGAGGAGGTAACTCCCCTTTTCTGGGGTAAAAGGTAAAAATTTTATTACTAATATTTAGATTAATCTCCCTTAATTATAATATATAAACTAGTTAAAACCTGACTTAACGAGGATACCGTCATATTGGTCGGTTGGTAATTATTTAAATTGGTTTTAACCTGACTAAATTGGATACCGCCTGATTGGTCGATAGGTAATTAATTATTAATTTGACTTAATCTGGATACCGCCTATATGTCTGGTTGGTAATTATCATGCAAATTTAATATATTATATTAATGGAGATATCTAAAATAGAAGTAATAAAAGTGGATCCTTTTACCTTAGCATTTTTTTTCATTGTATTTTTACTTTATTTACTTTTCAGCAATTTACTTTCAGCATTTACTTTTCAGCAATTTACTTTCAGCAATTTACTTTATTTACTTTTCAGTAATTTACTTTCAACATTTACTTTTCAGTATTAATTTCAGCATTTACTTTCCGTCATTTACTTTTCAGCAATTTACTTTTCAGCATTTTACTTTATGTCTTTTATTTTATTTAAGTTTTTACTAGCCCTAGTTATGTGTCGTAACTAAGCCAGTTATCTGGGGTTGTGATGAAATCCAATATCACCGGTTTATAAGGGGTTATTTTATAGTTTGGGTAATTTAAAGGTTTACTTATTAAGTCTTAAGCTTAATGCTTCTTGTTTTCTGATCTCCAATAAGATTGATGTGGTAAATCTAAAATAAACTTGACAAAGGAATTTTAGGTTTCAGCCTTAGACTTAATAGCCCACGATCTTCCTTGAGGATATATAACCCTTTAATAGATTCCCTTACAGGATAGACATATACCTGTCGGGCAGGGGTAGCCATAATTGGAACTTAAACTTAATGAATCCAGGTAATTTGGTTGACATAGACATAAGTTTCAATTGGGTAAAACCAGGTATTTGCGTCTGACCATCGACAGAGGCTTTCGCATAATTTCGTGTTCCAGGTTAGTAAACCGATTTATTACACAAACATAAAATAATCACTTCATCTTTTAAAAGATATTAGAAAGATTCACAACCCTAGATCTTTGAGTCTTTTGTTATTTTCCTTAGTATTTTCTTTTGTTTATTTTATTTATTTTAATTAAGGAAAACCACATTCTACCAATCAAACAATCATTCTCTTCTCCATTTAATTAGATATTTGTAAATAAATAGATTCAACAATTAATAACAACAGTAGGAATTAAGTCCTCGTGGGATCGATAATTTTATACTACTTGAACGATACGTGCGCTTGCGTTATATGTGTGTGTTTACGCCGGTCAAGTTTTTGGCGCCGTTGCCGGGGACTTATTTTTCTTGATTTATTAATTTTGAAGCTATCTAATTTACTTGTATCTAATTTTCTTTATTTTTATCTGTAATTTTTATTTCTTTCTTTTGTTTTCAGGTGATTAAAAAAATGGAACATTATTGGGAGATTGAAAGATTACGAGCTTTACTAGAAGAAGATACACCCCAAATCTGGAATCGGAATGAGGCAGTCACATTTTGGGAATCATCCCAAAACCCTTGGCAGAGGCAAATCTTATTGAACCATCAAATGGAGAGGAACTTATTGTGCCAGGTATGTCTGAACGACTGGTAGAGATGATTAACCATGCTGATGCTTTTATTGCTTTGCCAGGTGGCTTGGGCACATTGGAAGAAATTTTTATAGTGTTATCTTGGGCGAACCCGAACATACACCAGAAACCAATTGGGCTTTTTAACGTTGATGAATTTTATGATTTTCTTTGTGTGTTTCTTGATGATGCTCGGAGAAATGGGTTCGTGTCAAAACCTTTAAAAGAACTCCTCTTTACTACCAGAACTGCTCCGGATCTAATTGACCAAATCTTAGCCTATGAACCAAAAATTGACCATATCCTTTCAAAGGTAAATTGGTCCGAGGACGATCGTGGTAAGAGGCGTCAGATTAATCTGGATCTTAATCTTTAATTTCCTGTAAAATTTCAGCTAACCAAGTATTATCTTCTAAACTCTTCTTCTATTGTTTAAGACATTGGGGACAATATCTCATTTAGGTTTGGGCGAGAGAATTAGTTGATCAGAACCTTGTTTTTAGTTTGTGTGTTGTTTTTTTATTTTTATTCCAAAAGTTTTCGAAAAATACAAAACAAAATTGAAATTTTTTCAAAAATTACAAAAGTATTTTGTGTTTTTGTGTTTTTATTTTGACTAAAAAGGTGAAATTGGTAAGAGATAGCTGAGTAAGGAGTCTCCACTCCTGAGACGTATCTCAAACCTATTTCGGAACAAGTTAATTTTTGTTTATTTCATTTTAAATTATTTAATTTGTGAATTCTCCATAAAACTGACTAAAATGGATATTCATATGCTCAGTTAGCAGATATTATCAACATACATAATAACATACGGATATGAGCTAAAATTGAAAATTTTGTAATATTCAGTGTTATAGTTTAATTGGTTGAAGCATCTCAAAAAGTGATGGAATATAAAAAAAATTGTCTGAGATCCGAGTTATTAAGTCTGTAAGGGTGTTTTTAACACCTAGTGCCTTAAAACCAACTGGTTTGGGAGTCACTGGCCCAAAGCTCGCTACATGGATCAAGGATGTTGCAAATATATATATATATATATATATATATATATATATATATATATATATATCTTAAGTCTGAGTAATTAAGTCTGTAGGGGTGTCTTAACACCTGGTGCCCTAAAGCCAACTGGTTTGGGAGCCACCGACCCAACACTCGCTACATAGACGGAAGTTATTGTATATAAATAAAAAAAAAAATCAAAAATCAATGAAAAAATCAGAAAAATTAGAAAAATTATTCCATTGCTACAAAAAGGTTTGAATTATGATAAAACTTTAGGACAAAAATATTACTCTCTTATCAACTGCACTTGTGACTGTTGTGGGCAAAAAATGAGTTGTTTATTATTTTGTTGGCTGTGCATATGGAGAATGGTAAATATAATCGGAGAATTTACTTATTCAGTAATTTAGAAAGAAAGAAAACAACAAGTAACTTGCAGTAGAAGTTTCACCTGATTAGTCACTAATTTCTTTATTCTCTTTTCTCTTGCCTTTTTTCTTTTGTGTGCATTAGTTTTATTATCTTTTTACTTTTGTAAAACGTTTGTGGATATCGTTGCTGTAAGCCCTCACGAGACTATAACTCGTCCACTAGGGACACATAGGGGTTTAAAGGCTTGTTGCATATGCTAAATGCAACCGTGATCCCTACGAAAGTGGCTTAGTTTAATTTTAATTGTTTCTTGTATTTTATTTTATTGTTTTGCTCGAGGACTAGCAAAATGTTAGGTTTGGGGGTGTGATGAGCGGAAAATATATCAATATTTACCGCCCCTTTTACTTAATATTTTGTTTAGTTTCTCGGGTTTGATGAACATTTTGATGTGTTTTAGTTTATTTTGCAGATAAAATAATATTGGGACACAATGAAATCATTTAGGACGAAATGTGGGTCAAATAAGGGCAAAAATTGGACTTGACATATTAATTTTGGAGATTGGAAACTTGAAAGGGCGTTTTAACGAAGTGTAGTTTTGGAAATTCCAATTTTGCGCATCTGTCGTATTTTGGGCATAACGTTTTACTCCGATTTCGGATTGAGCTGATTCAAGTTCGAGATTAAACAAGACCCAAAGATCTACAACTTTGAAAGACAAAATAATTTCTAATTCTGAAGATTTCATGCCCGAAATTGATGAACCATCCAGAAGTGTGTTGTGTGTAATTATTAAAGTCATTTTCAATCATTTTCAATTCAAGATGCCTGACATAGCCAGGTTCAATGGGAACGAGGATCGGAGGGTCTATTTCCGACAGTATGTTTCTGTGATGAGTTCAGTGGGTTTGTCGAAACGTCAGGTTCAGAAGATGTTCGAGATGTCGCTTGAGGGGGCACCCGTGGTATGGTATCACGGCCTTGAGAGGAAGGTCAAGGATGATTGGAGGGCATTGGCGGAGGCCTTTCTGAAGCAATATGTCACAGACTTAGAGATTGACTTGTCCTTCGCGACTTGGAGATTACCAAACAGAAGCCGGAGGAGAGCTTCAAGGATTATGCAGATCACTGGAGAAGCCTGCTCTTGAAGATGCAGACTCGGCCCTCGTAGAAGGACCAAATCAAGATTATCATCAAGTGTACTAAGCCCTCTATTTACGACAAGATGAGGAGGATGACCTCTATGATTGGTGATTTTCGACAGTTGAGGGAGACTGTTATGGACATTGAGGAGGAAGAAGCTGAGAATATGAAGTTCTATGGCCAGAATAGAAGGACTATTGTGGGGCCTTTTGAGACCAAGCCCCTTACTGCTGAGATCGCTACCGTCAGAAACAGATGATTCTCTAACCTTGGTAGACATTTGTCAAAGGTTCTTGAGAAGTTAAAAGGACAAGGACTCTTGAAACCTTTAGAGCCTAGACCAATTCCAGACCCTGTGCCACACTACTTCGACTTAAACCAATACTACCACTTCCACCAGCAAAAAAGCCACTAAACGGACAATTGTGCCCGCCTTAGGCATGAGATCCAAAACCTCATTGACGCCCATAAAATACCCGATCCAGAAAAAGAAAAACCCAACACACACAGAAATCCCCTACCTAACTATCACTCTGTTCCACCACCCACCTACATGATCAACCTCGGCCTACCCGAAACCTTTGTCCTCCAAACTCTCAACCACCAAGCTTCAGGGGATGGCAGTAGTGAAGAACCATAGGCCAAGGAAGAAGGCAATGTTGTAGACGATGAAGATGTTTTCCTTGGTTTATTTGATTGCAATCCTATATTTTTAATAATAAAGACATTGATTTTATCTACTTGTTCGAGTTTTTTCCTCAATAGTTAAGCATTGGCCCGATGATGAAATCGTTTGCTTTAGGGTGAAACCTTAGAAACAATAAGTGCGAAATGTTCTCACATCTGATATTTTGAGTGGTTGATCCCGACTAGACTCGTGAGCACTTAATTATAGGATCTTAGCAGTGAAAGCCTGAGTAGTCGGCAAGGTGGCTAGTTAAAGAGATTACGGATCGATGAATGACCGTTCGCTTAGATGTCCAGCCTGACTTACTTGTGTTACGATATGTGGTATGGTTGGAAACAAAAGAAAAGTCTCTCAAGAAGAAAATATAAACCACCTATAACCGATAAGCGTGAAGCTACCCATGGGCGAGTATTAGGACCACCATGAGGAGAAATGCTACCTTAAAAGGTAGGTGTGTGTAAAAAAAAAGAAAAAGAAAAAAAGAAATAAAATAGAGGAATACGAAAAAAAAAAGAAAAAGAAAATCATATCACATTGAGTACAGAGGAGTAATTTCAGAGCATGATCAAGACATCTAGATTGGTTTGACCCCTCGATCCCATTCTTTGAAACAAAATCATTGAGTTGGCTTACCCAAGGATCAAGCTGTAAAAGAACCTTAGCACACACACACACTTTGAGTCTGGTTCAGATCATTTATTCAAACAGTCGGATTTGAGTTGCCTCGAGCACTTTGAAGAAGCTATGGTTTCAACACTGGGCATCCTTTGAGGGCAATAAAATGAACAACTATTGGGACTATCTCGTAAAAGAGAGCAATATGATATGACAGTACGAGACACCGCATCAAATGATCTACTTTGGCCGAGTGCAAGCGACGAAGAACAAAAAAAAAACTAAGCCAAGTCTAGGGGCGACCAATCTACCACCTCGCGAATCAGGGACGTAATGGAGTCTTAAGTCATGGGATCACAGAAAACTGAGCAATCACCAGAAGAGAACTGGCAGAAAGAAATTATAAGTAGACCTAGGGGGCGACCAGAGACATTTGTAGGCGAATGGCACCAAGGAGCGCAAGGAAGACCTAACCCAGTGGAATATGATACATATCCATGCATACATGCATACATGTCACATGCACACAATTTGCTTCGTTTTTGTTCACAGGTTTTGAAGAAAAATGGCAAAGACAAAACAGTTCGGGAATAAAGCCCACAGTCAACACAGTTCGGGAATAAAGCCCATAGAACAAGACCCGCAACACAATTTGGGAACAAGACCCACAATCGGGAACAAGACCCGCAACATAATTTAGGAACAAGACCCGCAGCTCAATTTGGGAACAAGACCCACAATCGGGAATAAGACCCGCAGCTCAATTTAGGAACAAGACCCATAATCGGGAACAAGACCCACAACTCAAATAGGGAACAAGACCCTCATCTCAAATCGAGAACAATACCCACAATTGGGAACAAGATCCTCATCTCAAATCGAGAACAAGACCCACAATCGAGAACAAAACCCGCAGATCAATTTTGGAACAAGACCCACAATAGGGAACAAGACTCGCAGCTCAATTTGGGAACAAGACCCACAATCGGGAACAAGACCCACAACTCAAATAGGGAACAAGACCCTCATCTCAAATCAGGAACAAGACCCATAATCGGGAACAAGACCCGTAACTCAATTTAGGAACAAGACTTACAATCGGGAACAAGACCCACAACTCAGTTTGGGAACAAGACCCACAACTCAAATAGGGAACAAGACCCTCATCTCAATTCGGGAACAAGACCCTCATCTCAACTCGGGAACAAGACCTTCAATTCAATTCAGGAACAAGACCCACTCGGTGGTTCGGGAACAAGACTCAATGGGTCGCAACACCTCACCACCAGATCAACTCAGTTCAAAGCAATGGGCAAGTCAAGCAGCAGCTGGCGAGCCAGGTAAGTAAAAATGCATGCATAACTTTGATAGGATTGTCATTGTCACACACTGCACAAGTCCCATCAAAGTGGGGACGACTGTAGGCATTGCAATTTTACATATAAGTCCTGATGATGAGTCTCATACGGAGGCACTACCCTTTAAGTTGCGAAAGTCGTGGGAAACGGACGTCGGAAGGGAAAAGTCAGAAATCAGTACCTTGTTGGATTTAATTTGTTTGCTTAACTTCGGGTTTGCTCGTTGGACCTCTGTTTTAAAACTTATCCTTAGCCTAAAACCCCCGCAAGCCACACACCAATCCACACATCAAGCCACACGCCCAAGCCCACCAAAAAAGAACCCAAACACACGCCCATTGTTGGGTTTTCTTGGTCAAACCAAGATCATATTAAGCTATGAAAAGTGCGAATACAACAAAGTAAAGTTGCGGAAATACTCACTTTGATCGGCTTTTGGATGCGATGAACACAAAACTTTTCTTTGCTCCATGGAATTCGGCCAAGCCCTTGGTTGTCCTCCTTGAGTTGTCTTCAAGCTCCAAGCTTTGATAATGGATTCCATGCTCATGAATGGGTTTCCATATCACCTTTGTAAGACCCATTGGATGTGCTAGCATCATTTGAAGATTTGCAACAAATCTTCTATTTTTGCTCCTTGAGGCTCTCGGCCAAGCCAAGAGATTTGAGAGAAAAATAAGGTCATTGCCGTGAGTGAGGAAGAAAGAGAGAAGAAGATGAAGTTGTATTTTTTTTTGTGTATTTTGATTTCAAAAATCAAATACAAAAAATCAATTACCAAATTCAAAAAAGGTACAAGGCATTAAAGCCTTCCAACAACTCACATCACTCACAAAAGTGACATCCATCACATAACTCAAAGTTGATGTGACTTCCATCACAAGAATGACTAATGATGTGACGCGTGATGTGACTTGTGGGCCCCACTTGATTCGAAATACGAGTGGGCCCGCAAACACTCCCGGGCTCGGGTTCGAATTAACGAATTTTCCGTTGCGACGTAATTAAATCAAATTTAATTAAATAATTATGCCTAGCAAAATTACTATTCGCGTCGAAATCTAATTTCGTTTAATATATCGAATATATTATTTTATCGATTAATTCCAAATTAACTGTTCTCTCTCTTTTATTAATATTTTATCCTAGGTAAAATATCTCCGTAATTAATCCTAGATTAATTTTCTCTCTCTAATAATTAATCCTAGATTAATTATATCCGAGTCATACGTCATCGGTGAATCTTCGGGAAGTGACCCATGAGATCCCTGGATATGTTGGTCGTCGAACTATCTGAACACGTACGTACCTAGTACTACATTTTTACCGATTTACAAGACATGGTTGGCTTCTAGCAAAGCACCAAGCCTACCCAATTCTCCAAAAATATTCTTAAAGGAATATGTAATCTGTATCAGGCGTAGTATACATAGTATTGCGTATTTCAATCCACTATCGGATGTCACGTGCTAGGCCTGAGGCTGGAATTGTGTCTGCCCCGTACGAAGCACATGTCGGACCTCTGGTAACTAGTCTCTATAATCAGATAATCATGACCTAGTCATATTATCCCGATGACTGCAGTACTAAAGAGTACTAGTTCCGTATCCTACGTGACCATCATCTCTATATGACTGGAGTTATAATTCCATCTTGACATCACACCCAATACACTATGATTCTCAATATACCCAGAAGAGGCGTACACAGAACCTGTTAAAGCCCTGGATGACCAAAACCAAAGTATATTGATTGTCGCAAGTATTACTGATGCTAGTCTCAGGTTAAGACCAAATACACCTACCCTGATTCGGACTTCCATAGACACATAGTCATACTACCAATGGAATTCCGAGGGGTCTATCCAGAGCGAAGCTATTTCCGTTCCATCGGTAAACACAACCTCCTATCACACTTGCATAAGTATCTAATACTTAAATATATGAGAACTATGCCGTTATGCTCCACAACGCACACAAGTGCAATACTAGTCTATTCCACATTATCGATGTCCAATTTCGATAATACTACGACTAGGGATGTTTTAATGATTAAGCCTTAGTGGATTAATATTTTCTCATATCTTATTAATCTGGAACTAATCATATGGACTTTTATAATTTATATATCCCGGTAATCCAATTACTAATAATAAAAGAGCAATTTCCTCTGTCACATAGTTAATTTTTACAACAACACCATGTTATGTACAAATAGTGATGCTATGGGTCATAATTGTCCAACAATCTCCCACTTGGCCTATAGCCAATCACTCAAGTATCCTACACTTGAACTATGTACTGGTCGCTCAAACTTCTGCTGAGAAACTGCTTTCGTCAGCGGATTTGTAAAGTTATCATCTGATACGATTTATTCGATCATCACATCGCCCCGATGTATGATCCGAACGAATCAGATGAATAGTTGAAGTATATACTTGGATCGTTGATGAGACCATTAATTCTTTAGCCTGTGTTGTAGCCTAGCTCAGCTGCTAACAGAACTACTCCTAATCTGATTAGGATTATTAAGATCCAAAGTGCTTCTATTGCTGCCTCAGCTGGAGCAATATTTCGCTTTTGTTGTTTATTCGGCAACAGTATCTTGCTTGGAAGATTTCCAGCTCACTGTTCCGTTATTCAAACTATATAGTACCTTTATTACGACTTATAGTCGTTTTTGTCGGTTAGGAAACTTGCAGCAGTGAACCCAGTCACTTCAAGTTCTCCTTCTCCATAGTATAAGAAAGCATCCTTAGATCATCTAAGATATATACGGATGTTCTTAACATCAATCCAGTGACTATCACTTGGGTTGGCCTGATTGTGACTCCATATGCTCAAAGCATATGAGACACCAGGTCGCGTATATTTCTTTCAATGTATGAGTTCTCGGAGAGTGCCAACAACTTTTAGATCTATCCCAATAGATCCTTATTCCTAGAATAAAGGTTGTCTCTCCCATGTATTCTACAGAGAATTTTTCATGAAAGCCAAGCTTTCACCGATTGTATTATGGGAATGTCATTTCCAAGAAATGATATATCATCATTATATAGGACAATCACTGTTAGTGCACTCCCACTAACCTCCTTATATACACAAGAATTATTTTCGTTTTGAATTAAATCATATACCATTATGATTACATCAAAACGATAATTCCAAGAACGCAATGCTTGCTTCAATCCATAAATGGATTGAATTAACTTACAAACCTTGTTTGCTTGTTTAGGTACGATAAAACCGTCAGAATGTTGTAAACATCCTCCAAAAGGTTTCCATTTAAGGAAATCGATTTTGACGTACAGCTACCACATTTCATAAATGAAACATGCAGCTTTAGCAAGCATTATCCAAATGGATTTAATCATGGAAACAAGTAAAAGGTTTCGTAGTAATCGACACAATATTGATAACGATACCTTTTCGCTACAAACCTAGCTTTATTCGTTGGTATGTTGTCATCCTTGTATGTCTTCCTTGAAGACTCATATAGTACCAATAGACACAATGCCTTCCGGTACAACAACTAGTGTCCAAACTTGGTTGGTATACATGGAATCCATTTCGGACATCGTGGCACTTTGCCATAATAGGGAGTCGATACCTTGTATCACTTTCTTATACGTAGTCGGTTCGTCTTCCTTAATAAGATTGACATCTTTACGAGGTGAGATCAGAAACCCATACCTCCCAGGTTGTTTTCTGACTCTCTCCGACTTACGCGGTTCTTATGTATTCGAAGATTGTGGTACAGTTTCATCCTTGATGAACTGTTTGAGTTCCATTAGGACTCGGTGCCTGGAACAGTATTACTCCGATTTTCATCGAGTTTTACTTTCCTCCCATTTACCACTGCATATAGGTATTCCTTTTAGGAAAACCGCATGGAGAGCAACAATTACATTGTTCTCTTGTGAGTTGTATAAGTACTATACTTTGGTTACCCTAGGATAACCTACAAATTAGGCACTTATCTGATTTGGGTTCTAGTTTGGTATCATCCAAACATATGCCTAGCATTCCCAAATCTCCAGGAATGAGAAAACCCGATTTCTTTCCTGTTCAAATCTAATATGAAGTATGTCTAACAGATTTTTATGGAACCTTATTCAAAATAAATATTGCACTATTTAATGCGTATCCCTAGAAAGAAAATGATAGCTCAGAGCGACTCATAATTAACCTTACTATGTCCAAAAAGGTTCGGTTTCTCTGTTCGGACACACCGTCAAATTGAGGTGTTATAGGAAGAGTCCACATTGAAAGAATAATATACTCTTTCAGGTAATCGAGAAACTTATTGCTTAAGTATTTTCCATCACAGTCCAATCGTGATGTATTAATACTCTTGCCGATCTGTTTGTCTACTTCGTGTCAGAACTCTTTGAATTTATCAAAAGTTTCCGATTCGTGTTTCAAAAGAAACACATAACCATAACGCGATGCCACATCCGTAAAGGTTACGAAGTATTCACATCCACCTCTAGCCTAGCAAGATATGGGCCAACTTACGTCACTATTGAACGAGGGCTAACGGATCGGTGGCACTCGTACTTTTACCAAGTAAATGTGTTTTAGGCACTTTACCTAATAAACTAGATTCGTACAGGAAACTGAACAAAGCAACAATGAAAGAACATTTCCCGTTACCATTCATTGACCAGATGCTAGACAGATTGGCGGGACATGAGTTCTATTATTTTCTGGACGGATACTCGGGGTACAATCAGTTGCCATCGCCCCAGAAGATCAGGAGAAAACCACTTTTACATGTTGATGAGTGGTAAATCTATCACTATTTTCCACTCATTTGACCTAATATTTTGTATAGTTTCTTGAGTTTTGTGAATATTTTGATGTGTTTTGTGTTATTTTGTAGATAAATAAAGTTTCAGGACTCTCTAGAGGTGATTTGGGACCAAAATAGTGAAAAAGGACATAAAAAGGGCAAAATAGTCATTCGGCGCGTCACGACGCCTAACGTGCGCCGGGTCCACATGTCAGAATCTGTGAAGTTTAACCATGCCACGTGTCACCATCACAACCGATTTTCTAACGTGCGCCGTGCCACGTGTCATTATCCAATGATGCCTACAATCATCATCGCCACGTGTCGCCATGTGTCACCCCACGTGTCAGCAACATCATCGCCATGTCAGCAGAAGACCGAGTCAACTTTGCCACATCATCACCACATCATCATCGGCCAATCACAGCGTGCCACGTGTCATCATTCTATGGTGCCGATAACCACTATCGCCACGTCATCACCACGTCAGCGGCACATCATCGCCACGTCAGCATAATCATTGAGTTACCAGCCGCCTTGCCACGTGTCACCTTATCACCTTATCTATAATGCCACGTGGCAGATAAGAATCTGAAGCTGACGAACCAGAAGCTGACACGTCAGCGCGTCGCGACGCAAGAAGAAACTTACGCGTCGCGACGCGAGGGGGTTACCGAGGCGTATAAATTGAGCTCGAAATTTCAATTTCAGATGTTCCTTCCTCTCTGAATTCTCTGATGTAAATAGAGAGTTTTCTATCTAGTTTATTTTAATTTCAGTTTTGTAATTGATTTTAATTACGTTTTGTAATAGTAATAGTAATTTACTTTCTTTACTTTTATAGTTTTTACTATTTAACCATGAGGAGGTAACTTCCCCCTGCTAGGGTAAAAGGTAATTCTTTTACTATTGATATTTAGATTAACCTCCCTTAATTATAATATATTCACTATTTAAAATTTGACTTAATGAGGATACCGCTATATTGGCCGGTTGGTAATCATTTATAAACTGGTTTTAATCTGACTAAGCAAGTATACCGCCAGATTGATCGGTTGGTAATTAAACTTTCTTACCGCCTGAATGGCAGGGTTATGGACAAATTTTGATACCGCCTATATGGCTGGTCGGACTTAATTTGACTTAATCAGGTTACCGCCTATATGGCTGGTTGGTAATATCATCACAAGTTAATATATTATATCAAGGGAGATATCTAAATTAGTAGTAGTAAAAGTAGATCCTTTTACCTTAGCATTTTATTTTATTGTAATTTTACTTTTCAGTATTATTTTTTACCGCATTTACTTTTCAGTATTGTAATTTATGTATTTTATTTTTAAGTTTTTACTCGTCTTAGTTATGTTTCGTAACTAAGTTAATTATCTAGGGTTGTGATGAATTTTAATATCACCGGTTTATAAAGGGGTTATTTTATAGTTTTGGTAATTTAAAGGTTTACTTATTAAGTCTTAAACTTAATGCGTCTTGTTAATTGGACACTAATAAGATTGATCTGGTAAATCTAAAATAAACTTGACAAAGGAATTTTAGGTTTCAGCCTTAGACTTAGTAACCCACGATCTTCCTTGAGGATAGATAACCCTTTAATAGATTTCCTTGCAGGATAGATATATACCTGTCGGACGGGGGTAGCCTTAATTGGAACTTAAACTTAATGAATCCGGGTAATTTGGTTGACATAGACATATGGTTCAATTGGGTTATACTGGGTATTTGCATCTGACCATCGACAGAGGCTTTCGCATAATTTCGTGTTCCAAGTTAGTAAACCGATTTATTACACAAACATGAAATAACCACTTCATCTTTTAAAAGATATTAGAAAGATTCACAACCCTAGATAGTGTCTTAATATTGAATTTTCTTAAACCTACTTTCGTGCAATTTTATTTACTTGTTTTTAAATTCAAAATCATCACCATTTCAAATCAATCAATCAACCTGTTAGATACTAGTAATCATTTGACCTCATAAACTTAATAGATTAGGTATTAAGTCCTCGTGGGATCGATATTTTTTATAATACTTGAACGATACGTGCGCTTGCGTTATACGTGTGTGATTACGCACCGGTCAAGTTTTTGGCGCTGTTGTCGGGGACTTAATTATCTTTCACTATTAGTTTTGAGGTTAGATACCTTTACTTGTATCTAATTTCTTTTTACTTATTGTTGTTTTCTTGTGTTTCAGGTTCTCTGAAACTACGTGAGACGAACCAGAAGCTTTGAACTCCGACCGCTTGACCCAGAAATTGAAAGAACCATCAGACAGTTGAGAAGGGAAAGGCGTGAAGGCCAAGAACCTTTAGTCAACATGGAACCTGAACCTCTGGAAGTTGCACCACCAATACCCATTCGAGACAGAACCATTCTGGTGGTCGACGGCTTCATTTCTTGTATTGTACTTCCTCCTTTACCAGCAAATGCGTGTGACATCAAAATATGCATTCAGATGATTCAGCAGTCAGTGCAGTTTGGGGGGAAAGCAACTGAATATCCTAATACCCATATCAGCAACTTCTTGGAAATTTGCGGTACTTTCAATTACAGCCGAGCAGCTGAAGAAGCAATGAGACTGTGGGTTTTTTCATATTCCCTGAAAGACAGAGCTAAAGCTTGGCTACATTCGTTACCAGCAGGTTCCATCACAACTTGGAACACTCTAGCCACCAAATTCCTTGCAAAGTACTTTCCACCAGCCAGAACTGCAAAGTTGAGGAATGACATCACATCCTTCATGCAACAAGATTCAGAATCCCTTTGCGAAGCTTGGGAAAGATTCAAAGATTTACTCCGGAAATGTCTTCATCAAGAGATCGCAAAGTGGCTACAAGTCCAAACCTTCTATAATGGACTTTCTGAACTGATGAGAACCACAATCGATGCTGCTACTGGAGGAGCTTTAATGGCAAAATGAGAAGATCAAGCCTGGAACCTAATCGAGGAAATTGCCAACAACAATTCCTTATGGCCAACAGAAACGAGCATGATCCAAAGAATTGTTGGAATTTATGAAGTTGGAGCCAATACAGCAATCAACGCCAAGCTGGATCAGATATGCAAATTCATGGAAACTCTTACCACTGGATCCACAAGTTCATCATATGGAGGAGCACCAGAACCAAACCAACTTAAAGAGACGGTGAATTATGTCAACAATTTCAACAGACAGGGGAACAATCCATATTCAAACACTTACAACCCAGGGTGGAGGAATCATCCCAATCTCTCATGGAGTAACAATTTAGGGCAAATGAACTATCCACCACCAGGATTCCAACAGCAAAACCAGGAGTTTGAAAAAGAACCAGAAATGAAAGAATGGATTGCAGAGATGTTCAAAAAGCAACAAGCAGCATATGATGCTATATTTCAAAGCCAATCTGCTTCTATTAAAGCACTGGAAAATCAAATGGGACAACTGGCCAATGCTCATAGTTACAGACAACCAGGAAATCTTCCCAGCAATACAGAACCAAATCCAAGGAACCGAGGGAATGAGCAATGTCAAGCCATTACTTTCAAAAGCGGTACTGAAATCAACAAAGATGTTGGAATCAATGCAACCATTGAAGAAGTTCCAAAAGAAGCAGTTACACAGATGGAGGAAAAAGAAACAAAGGAAAAAGATCAAGAAAGAATCATTTTACCTCCACATTTTCCTCAACGACTCCAGAAAAACAAATTGGATAAACAGTTTGCTCGATTCTTGAAGGTGTTCAAAAAGCTGCATATCAACATTCCATTTGCAAAAGCCTTGAAAGAATATCCCAGCTATGTCAAATTCATGAAAGACATTCTTTCATGAAAATGGAGATTGGGAGATTACGAGACAGTAGCATTGATGGAGGAATGCAACGCCATCATTCAGAGGAAACTTCCCCCGAAGTTGAAAGATCCTGGCAGTTTCATAGTTCCTTGCACTATTGGAGAACATTATATTGGTAAGGTTTATGTGATTTAGGTGCAAGTGTTAATTTAATGCCTTTTTCTATTTATAGGAAACTACAAATCGGAGAAGCAATGTCTACCTCAGTCTCTCTACAACTTAATGATCGAACGCTCGCATTTCCGAGAGGTGTCGTTGAAGATGTGCTGGTCAAAATCGACAAACTCATTCTCCCAGCAGATTTTATTGTCCTTGATATGGAAGAAGACAAAGATGTTCATATCATCCTTGGGAGACAATTCTTGGCTACAGGTCGAACTGTGATTAATGTGCAAAAATGAGAACTAACTATGAAAGTACAGGACCCAGAAGTTACCTTCAATGTTTTCAAAGCCATGAAATTCCTGAGTGAAAAAAAAGAGGAAGAATATTTCAGAATTGATGTTGTTGATAGTATCATTCATGATACTGATACAGTTCCCACAGACAAACTTGAAGCTTGCATCACTAACATGACTGACAGCGAGTTAGATGCTGAAATTCTGGAATGTATCAACTATCTTGACAAGCCTTTCCGATTCAAATCGACACCACTAGTGGAAAGTCTGGAACTTCAGAAGAAAGATCGAATCAAGCCCTCAATTGAAGAACCACCACAGCTGGAGCTGAAGCTATTACCGAGTCATCTCAGGTATGTATTTCTTGGAAACTCTTCTGAATTACCTGTTATTATTTCTTCTTCGCTAACATTAGAGCAGGAAGAAAAGTTACTGAGAGTGTTACGAGAACATAAGAAAGCCATTGGCTGGATTATAGCAGACATTCGAGGCATTATTCCATCATTTTGCATGCAGAAGATTTTGATGATTGACGAGTACAAACCCACAGTGGAGCATCAATGAAGATTAAATCTAATCATGAAGGAGGTCGTGAAGAAAGAAATCATCAAATGGTTGGATGCTGGCATCATCTACCCCATCTTAGATAGTAGTTGGGTGAGTCATATGCAGTGTGTACCAAATAAAGGAGGAATTACTGTAGTCACAAATGAAAAGAACAAGTTGATTCCAACAAGAACGGTGACTGGATGGAGAGTATGCATAGACTACCGGAAGATGAACAAAACAACAAGGAAAGATCATTTTCCGCTACCATTTATTGATCAGATGCTAGACAGACTGGTGGGACATGAGTTCTATTGCTTTCTGGACAGATACTCGGGGTACAATCAGATTGCCATCGCCCCATAAGATCAGGAGAAAACTACATTTACATGTCCGTATGGTACTTTTGCTTTCCGCAGAATGCCATTTGGACTATGTAATGCTCCTACCACATTCCAACGTTGCATGATGGAAATCATCTCAGACATGCTAGAAGAGAGTATGGAGGTTTTTATGGATGACTTCTCTGTGTTTGGAAATTCTTTTGACCACTGCTTGCAAAATCTGGAACATGTGTTACAAAGGTGCGAAGATACAAACTTGGTACTCAATTGGGAGAAATGTCATTTTATGGTGCATGAAGGCATTGTTCTTGAACACCGGATGTCACAAAAGGGAATCGAGGTAGACAAAGCAAAGACCGAGACAATTGAAAAACTACCTCCACCCACATCTGTCAAAGGGATTCAGAGTTTTCTCGGATATGTTGGCTTTTACAGGAGATTTATCAAAGACTTCTCAAAAATTGCAAAACCTCTTTGCAATCTTCTGGAGAAAGATGTGCCTTTCAACTTCACCAAAGAATGCCAGGAAGCCTTTGAGATCCTAAAACAGAAGCTGGTCTCTGCCCCATCATAGTAGCACCGGACTGGACCCTTCCATTTGAGGTGATGTGCGATGCTAGTGATTTTACTGTAGGAGCAGTTTTAGGACAACGTAAAGCAAAGAACTTCCATGCCATTTACTATTCCAGCGGAACTCTGAATGAAGCTCAACTCAACTACACAACCACTGAAAATGAGCTACTTACAGTTGTGTTCGCATTTGATAAATTTCGCTCTTATCTGCTGGGTCCCAAAGTGGTGGTCTACACAGATCATTCAGCAATCAAGTATTTGATCGCAAAGAAAGATGCCAAACCCAGATTGATCCGTTGGATACTTCTTTTGCAATAATTTGACGTGGAGATCAGAGACATGAAAGGGACAGAAAACCAAGTGGCAGATCATTTATCGAGGCTCGAGAATGGAGATACAGCTGGCAAAGTACTAACAATCAAAGAAACATTTCCAGATGAACAGCTGTTTGCCATTAAACAACAGGAAGTCCCTTGGTATGTTGACTATGTCAACTACATAGTATCATGAAAATGGCCGTTGGAATGGACAAATCAGCAAAGGAAGAAATTCTTCAAAAAAGTCAAGCACTATGTCTGGGATGAGCCGTACCTGTTCAAACATTGTGCGGATCAATTATTGAGATGGTGTGTTCCACAGGTGATGAGTGGTATTTATATCACTATTTCTCACTCATTTGACCTAATGTTTTGTATTGTTTCTCGAGATTTATGAACGTTTTGATGTGTTTTGTTGTTATTTTGCAGATAAATAAAGTTTGGATAACACTGGAGGCAATTTGGGGCAAAACCGGACAAAAATGCGTCAGCAGGGATATTTTGGTCCTTTGCGCGTCGCGACGCCCGTACCTTCAATGTCGCGACGCCTCGTGTGCGCCGAATCTGTTAACGTGCCACGGGTCAACGGTCAACAATTTGAGAAGTTTGACTTTGCTAAATTGCGCCGTGACACGTGTCACCACCACAGAAGATCCGCTAACGTGCGCACGACACATCATCATGACGTCATCAATGACGTCATCACAATTATTGAGTTATCATGAATAGTGCCATGTCATCAATGACGTCAGCTTCATAATTGAGTTCCAGCCGTCATTCCACGTGTCGACCTTATCCTCTTATCCGAATCGCTACGTGTCAAGCTGTCCTTGTGCCACGTCTCACTATTACAGAGTCGCGACGCTGGAGCCTTCAGCGTCGCGACGCTGGAAACCAAATTTTTTGCCTATAAATTAGCTTGAAATTTCAGAATTCGACAGACCTCTCTCTCTCTTCAATTCTCTCTAAAGAGAGAGAAACTCTCTCTCTTTTAGTTTTTTTTTTTTTTTAATTTTTAGTTTTGTAAATAATTTTAATTACGTTTTGTAATAATAGTAATTTAATTTTTACTTTTTACTTTTTACTTTTTACTTTTTACAGTTTTTACTATTCACCATGAATAGGTAACTTCCCCCAGCTAAGGTGAAAGGTAATTCTTTTACTGTTACTATTTAGATTAATCTCCCTTTAAAATACTATATTCACTATTTAAAATACTGACTTAAAAGGATACCGCTATATTGGCCGGTTGGTAATTTAATTTTAATCTGGTTTAAACCGGACTAATCAAGGATACCGCCAGATTGGTCGGTTGGTAATTTAATTTTGTTCCGCCTTTATGGCTGGTTGGACTTAATTTGACTTAATTAGGATACCGCCAGATTGGTCGGTTGGTAATATTATCACAAGTTTATATATTATTTTATGGGAGATATCTAAATTAGTAGTAGTAAAAGTAATTCCTTTTACCTTAGCATTTTATTTTATTGTAATTTACTTTTCAGCATTTTTACTTTATGTCTTTTATTTTTAAGTTCTTACTAGCCCTAGTTATGTGTTAATTTTCTGAGGTTGTGATGACTTTTAATATCACCGGTTTATAAGGGGTTATTTTATAGTTTGGGTAATTTAAAGGTTTACTTGTTAAGTCTTAAGCTTAATGCTTCTTGTTGTCTGATCACCAATAAGATTGATGTGGTAAATCTAAAATGAACTAGACATAGGGATTTTAGGTTTCAGCCTTAGACTTAATAGCCCACGATCTTCCTTGAGGATAGATAACCCTTTAATAGTTTCCCTTACAGGATAGGAATATACCTGTAGGGCGGGGGTAGCCATAATTGGAACTTAATCTTAATGAATCCAGATAATTTGGTTGACATAGACATATGGTTCAATTAGGTTAAATTGGGTATTTATGTCTAACCATCGACAGAGGCTTACACATAATTTAGTGTTCCAGGTTAATAAATCAATATATTACCCAACTGTAAGATAACCACTTCATCTTTAAAATGATATTAAAAGAATTCACAACCCTAGATCTTTGTGTCTTTTGTTATTTTTCTTAGTATTTTCTTTTATCTTTTTATTTTGTTACTTAGCAAATCTACAATCAACCAAATCAATCAAACAATCAATTCTCTTCTCCCTTTAATTAGATATTTGTAAATAAATAGATTCAATAATTAATAACAACAGTAGGAATTAAGTCCTCGTGGGATCGATATTTTACTACTTGAACGATACGTGCGCTTGCGTTATACGTGTGTGTTTAAGCCGGTCAAGTTTTTGGCACCGTTGCCGGGGACTTATATTTCTTGAGTTGTTAATTTTGAAGCTATCTAATTTACTTGTATCTAATTTTCTTTATTTTTATCTGTAATTTTTATTTCTTTATTTTTCAGGTGGTTGAAAAATGGAACACTATTGAGAGATTGAGAAATTACGAGCTTTAGAAGAAGATACACCCCAAATCAGGGAGCAACAGTCCGGTTTTCTGAGGCCTGTTGTCGAGCCCAATGATTATCACTGGATGCCAGAACCAAGCAATACTACATTTGCTCAACAGAACTCAATGTGGAGATGTGACATATGTAATGGTAACCACCCAAGCGATTATTGCGAATACAACTACCATCCAGGGTGGCAGAACTATCAAGATCCTTCATGGTATAACGAGCCATCACATTTCACAGAACCACATTTTCCATCTTATCCACCATCCATATGCGATTTTCATCAACAACCAGAACCATCAGATGAAGATCAGTTGATTCACATGCTCAAAGATTGGTTCGAGGAACGAGAAGCTCAATTAGATGCACAAATTCAGAGTCAAACGGCGTCTATACAGAGAATGACAGATCAGATCAGACAATTAACAGAAAACCAGAACTACATACCTCAAGAACCAGTTTCAAATGACACTGATGAAGCCTTTGAGTACCAATCATTTCACAATGACACTTCAACAGAGGAGGAGGCTGAGCAGTATCAACAGCCAGAGGTATCAGTTCAGGAGCCCGAACCGGCAAAGTCTCGATTTGATTTTTATTATTCTGACTCTGACGAGGAAGAAGCTGATCTATTTGTACCAACTGCACCAACAACGGAGGATCAAACTTTCAAGCCTCAAAATGAAGATCTTGGAGCATGCTTTACCATGATGTTTGAAGAAGATCTACTTGAGCCAATCATTTCACTCAAATCAGAGGATGAAGACCTAATGTCAGACACATCTTTTCATCCAGGTGGAGCAAAAAGCAGAGCAAATGGATGAGAAACTGTCAGATCAAATTGAAAATCCAGAGCATTCAGGAAAAACATCACTGTATCGGGGAGTACAAATCAAAGATATCGCCCAGAAGCTTGACAAAATGGAACTTCCATTTCAAGTTAAGCACCATACGAGACCTCCTAATTTTCTTTCTTTCTTTGCAGGAATCACTGGAACAACAAAGATTAAAAAGGTGGCACAAGCACTGAATGAGACAAAATATTTTTTGCCACTTCACCGTTGGAAGAGACCGTTCAAAAGCAACGCTCACGGGATTATCGTTAATCGGACATCCAAAACGACGTTGAAACCTCATTGACAGATGAATTTCAGTCACGTCTGGCTGAAGACGAAAAATTTAGCGCTAGCAGGGAGGCAACCCATGCAATTTGTTGTAATTTATTTTTCATAGTTTGTGTGAAATTTTTAATTTTGTGTGTTAGTTTTGCAGGAAAAATAAAAATGGAATTTTTCAGGACAAAGCAAGCCAGTGCAAGCGGGATTTTCAAAATAAACATTTGACAAAATCACGAAGATACAAAGTCAATCCAGAAAAGACGGTCGAGTAAGGAGTCAGCTCTTGGGACGCGTCCCTATGGATTTATCCGTCACAAGACATGATTTTGCTAAAAAAATAAAAAAATAAAATAAAATAAAAAAACGTCAAAACCCTAACCCTAAAGAACCGAGTGTCGCGACGCTAGGCAATTTCAGCGTCGCGACGCTGACTTGAAATCAGAGACATAAGCAGAGGCACCGCAGATCTCCATTTCAGTCCATCATCTTCTTCAAACATCAAGTCACCGAGACCGAAACCACAATCACCGAGCCGGCCGACAAGAAACCCAAGACGAAACCGCAAAAACCGAGATACCCACCACCGTGAACCACCAAGATCCAGCAACCCTCACTAAGATCCAGCCACACCAAACCACAACCGGAATTTCCACCTTCACCGAGCCACCAATCTCCACCCTTTGCCGTGAGCCTCATCACCGAGAACCAAGCTTCGCCGAACCCACCAAGATCCATCACAGCCACTTCAACCACAAACCAAAACCGAGAAGCAAACCAGCCACAGAAACCCAATCGCCGAGCCCACCTACAATCGAGACCCTTGCCGTGACCGAGCTCTTCCTTCGCCGAGTCAAAACAGAGCCATCATCATCGACCACACCAGCCATCACCACCCAAACAGCAGTCGAAACCGAGCCTCAACAACCAAGACACCACCAAGCCGAGATCACTAAGAAACCCACACATCCACCACCGAACAACCCCATCACCAGGAAAAACCGAGACCACCACTGCCAGCAACTGATTCGGCCAAGTCACAATCCGAGCAACACAACACCAGAAGCCGTGAACAGCAACCGAGAAGCAGCAAATCAACCCAAGTCCAAACCAATCCGTATCCTCCACTGCCAAAATCAAAACTGAAATTACGGTAATGATTTGATAAAAATTTGATTTGGTAATTGGGATTGAATTTGGTGATTTGGTTGTTTATGACTTGGTATTGCGAGGATTGGAATTGCGAAGTGTTGATATTTGACAAATTGATTCGTAGTAATTGGGGGAGAAGTGTGGAGAAAGATTGATATTTGGAGTGTTTGGTGATTGAGTGTTTTGTGTTGTTGTGGATTGTTGGAAAAACAGAGGAGATTCTGCCAAATTTTCAGAAAAATGCCGAAGAGAGCGAGGGGTTCGATGTCTGCAGAACCTAATTTTGATAGTTTTAAGTTTGTCTCAGCGGCTGTAGAGCAGCGCTATGAGAGGGGATTGACAAAGAAGGTCGGGATCATTGAGAGAGGTTTTGAGATTCCCTCTGAGTTATTCCAGATATAGACAGGGTGATTGCCAACAGACACTGGCAGAAACTTTGCCAGCAACCCAAACCGGCGTGCATCACAGTTGTCCGAGAGTTTTATGCGAATGCTGCTCAGCATGTCGCTTATCAGGTTATGGTGAGAGGGAGACAGGTTTACTTTGACTCGGTAACGATCAATAAATTTTATGGGATCCCGGAGATGGAGGTGGATGATTATACGACAATGAGGAATGAGATTGAGATTTCGCAGATGACAGATGAGTTATGTATCCCCAATGCCACCTGGGAAATGAGAAGCAGTGGGGAATACATGAAGATGAGCTCCAGGTTTCTTAAACCAGATGCGAGAGTTTGGTTTCACTTCCTCACGAGATCACTCATTCCGGGTACCCACATCACTTTTGTCACCAGAGAGAGGATGGTTCTGTTGTACTGTTTGATGACGGGACTAGCCATTGACGTGGGAGTGCTTATTTCTTCAAATATTGCTTGGGCTGCTACCCAATCGCAAGCTGGACTGTATTACCCTTACCTGATAACTACCTTATGCACTTTGGGTATGGTTCCAGTTGACCCGCAAGAATAACCTATGCAGCCCATGACATCTCTGACTCCCCGACTGATACAGCAGCTCCGAGCAGAGAGACAAGCTCAAGCTGGAGCATCTTCTTCCGCACAGTAACAACAACAACCATTTCAGCCACCACAAAGATCATCAAGGCCTCGCACTATTTCTCATGAAATTCGTCATTTGGGATCTCGTGTGGATTATATGCTTCAATATAACAGAGCAATCGGCCAAGCACTACAACAAATGGCAAATGATTTGCACATTACTGTTCCACATTTCCCAGACCCACCATCTGACGACAGCGACGAGGAGGAGACTGACGCGTAAACTCGGTACCATTGTTCCTACCTTTCGTTTATGTTTTGAACGCATTGGGGACAATACTTAATTTAGGTTTGGGGGTGCAATGCTTTTGTGTTAAAACTTTCGTTTAAATTTTTCATTTATGCAACAAAATTCCGTTATAATCAAGAAAAGAAATGAGGAGTTTTAGTTGATCAGTACCTTGTTTTTAGTTTGTGTGTTATTTTTATTTTTAGTCCAAAATTTTTCGAAAAATACAAAAAAAAATTGAAAAATTTTCAAAAATTACAAAAATATTTTGCGTTTTTGTGTTTTTATTTTGACTAAAAATGTGAAATTGGTAAGAGATAACCGAGTAAGGAGTTCCCACTCCTGAGACGTATCTCAAATCTATTTTCGAAACAAGTTAATTTTTGTTTATTTCCTTTTAAATTATCTAATTTGTGAATTCTCCATAAAACTGACTAAAATGAATCTTCATATGCTCTTGTTGGCAGGTATTATCAACATACATAGTAACATACGGACATGAGCTAAAATTGAAAAGTTTGTAATATTCAGTGCTCTAGTTTAATTGGAGGAAGCATCTCAAAAAGTGATGGAGTAAAAAAAAAAAAAATCATCTGAGATCCGGGTTACTAAGTCTGTAAGAGTGTTTTAACACCTAGTGCCCTAAAACCAACTGGTTTGGGAGTCACTGGCCCAAAGCTCGCTACATGGATCAAAGATGCTGCAAAAATATATATATCTCTGAAGTCTGAGTAATTAAGTCCGCATGGGTGCTTTAACACCTGGTGCCCTAAAGCCAACTGGTTTGGGAGCCACCGACCCAAAGCTCGCTACATAGACGGAAGGTATTGTATATAAATAAAAAATAAAAAATCAAAGAAAAAAATATCAGAAAAATCAGAAAAATTATTCCATTGCTCCAAAAAGATGTGAAATCTGGTAGAACTTTAGGACACAAATATTACTCTCTTATCAACTGCACTTATGACTGTTGTGGGCAAAAATGAGTTGATTAATATTTTGTTGGCTGTGTATATGGAGAATGGTAAAAATAATCGGAGAATTTACTTATTCGGTAATTTAGAAAGAAACAAAACAACTAGTAACTTGGAGTAGAATTTTCACCTGATTAGTCACTAACTTCTTTATTCTCTTTTCGCTTGTTTTTTTGCTTTTGTGTGCATTAGTTTTACTACATTTTTACTTTTGTAAAATGTTTGTGGGTATCATTGCTGTAAACCCTCACGAGACTACAACTCGTCCACTAGGGACACCTAGGGGTTTAAAGGCTTGTTGCATATGCTAAATGCAACCGTGATCCCTACGAAAATGGCTTAGTTAATTTTATTTCTTTATGTTATTTTATTTTCTGTTTTGCTCGAGGACTAGCAAAATGTTAGGTTTAGGGGTGTGATGAGTGGTATTTATATCACTATTTCTCACTCATTTGACCTAATGTTTTGTATTGTTTCTCGAGATTTATGAACGTTTTGATGTATTTTGATGTTATTTTGCAGATAAATAAAGTTTGGATAGCACTGGAGGCAATTTGGGGCAAAACCGGACAAAAATGCATCAGCAGGGATATTTTGGTCCTTTGCGCGTCGCGACGCCCGTACCTTCAGTGTCGCGATGCCTCGTGTGCGCCAAATCTGCTAACGTGCGCCGGGTCAACGGTCAACAATTTGAGAAGTTTGACTTTGCTAAATTGCGCCGTGACACGTGTCACCACCACAGAAGATCCGCTAACGTGCGCACGACACATCATCATGACGTCATCAATGACGTCATCACAATTATTGAGTTATCATGAATAGTGCCATGTCATCAATGACGTCAGCTTCATAATTGAGTTCCAGCCGCCATTCCACGTGTCGACCTTATCCTCTTATCCGAATCGCTACGTGTCAAGCTGTCATTGTGCCACGTCTCACTATTACAGAGTCGCGACGCTGGAGCCTTCAGCGTCGCGACGCTGGAAACCGAATTTTTTGCCTATAAATTCAGCTCGAAATTTCAGAATTCGACAGACCTCTCTCTCTCTTCAATTCTCTCTAAAGAGAGAGAAACTCTCTCTTCTTTTAGTTTTTTTTTTTTTTAATTTTTAGTTTTGTAAATAATTTTAATTACGTTTTGTAATAATAGTAATTTAATTTTTACTTTTTACTTTTTACTTGTTACAGTTTTTACTATTCACCATGAATATGTAACTTCCCCCAGCTAGGGTGAAAGGTAATTCTTTTACTGTTACTATTTAGATTAATCTCCCTTTAAAATAATATATTCACTATTTAAAATACTGACTTAAAAGGATAGCGCTATATTGGCCGGTTGGTAATTTAATTTTAATCTGGTTTAAACCGGACTAATCAAGGATACCGCCAGATTGGTCGGTTGGTAATTTAATTTTGTTATGCCTTTATGGCTGGTTGGACTTAATTTGACTTAATCAGGATACGCCAGATTGGTCGGTTGGTAATATTATCACAAGTTTATATATTATTTTATGGGAGATATCTAAATTAGTAGTAGTAAAAGTAATTCCTTTTACCTTAGCATTTTATTTTATTGTAATTTACTTTTCAGTATTTTTACTTTATGTCTTTTACTTTTAAGTTCTTACTAGCCCTAGTTATGTGTTAATTTTCTGAGGTTGTGATGACTTTTAATATCACCGGTTTATAAGGGGTTATTTTATAGTTTGGGTAATTTAAAGGTTTACTTGTTAAGTCTTAAGCTTAATGCTTCTTGTTGTCTGATCACCAATAAGATTGATGTGGTAAATCTAAAATGAACTAGACATAGGGATTTTAGGTTTCAGCCTTAGACTTAATAGCCCACGATCTTCCTTGAGGATAGATAACCCTTTAATAGATTCCCTTACAGGATAGGAATATACCTGTAGGGCGGGGGTAGCCATAATTGGAACTTAATCTTAATGAATCCAGATAATTTGGTTGACATAGACATATGGTTCAATTAGGTTAAACTGGGTATTTATGTCTGACCATCGACAGAGGCTTACACATAATTTAGTGTTCCAGGTTAATAAATCAATATATTACCCAACTGTAAGATAACCACTTCATCTTTAAAATGATATTAAAAGAATTCACAACCCTAGATCTTTGTGTCTTTTGTTATTTTTCTTAGTATTTTCTTTTATCTTTTTATTTTGTTACTTAGAAAATCTACAATCAACCAAATCAATCAAACAATCAATTCTCTTCTCCCTTTAATTAGATATTTGTAAATAAATAGATTTAATAATTAATAACAACAGTAGGAATTAAGTCCTCGTGGGATCGATATTTTTATACTACTTGAACGATACGTGCGCTTGCGTTATACGTGTGTGTTTACGCCGGTCAACAGGAGGAGGTCAATAGTGTCCTGTAGAATTGCCATTCATCACATTACGGCCGACATTTCACTGGAAACAAAACTGTAGCCAAAGTCCTACAATCAGGTTTGTTCTGACCCACTCTTTTTAAAGATGCTTATCTATTTGCTCTTCAATGTGACAGATGCCAGAGAACATGAAATATTTCCAAATGAAATGAAGGACCTTTGCAAAACATTTTGGAAGTGGAGATATTTGATGTATTGGGTATTGATTTTATGGGACCATTTGTTCCATCATTCGAAAACCTGTACATACTGGTTGTAGTAGACTACGTCTCCAAATGGGTTAAAGCAATTGCACTGCCATCCAATGATTCAAAAGTGGTGATCAAGTTCCTGAAAAAGAATATTTACAATCGCTTCGGAACACCTCGGGCAATTATCACCTATGGTGGCTCACATTTCTGCAACAGATACTTCGATGCACTCATATCCAAATACGGAGTTACTCATAAGGTTGCCACAGCCTATCATCCACAGTCAAACGGGCAAGTGGAAGTTTCAAACAGGGAGATCAAACGAATCTTGGAAAGAACCGTTGGATCAACAAGGAATGACTGGTCTGAAAAACTAGATGACGTATTATGGGCATACCGAACAGCTTACAAGACACCTATTGGTTTGTCCCCATATCAAATGGTGTATGGAAAAGTGTGCCATCTGCCAGTTGAGCTTGAACATAAGGCGTACTGGGCACTGAAGAAGTTGAATCTTGATCCACAAGCTACAGGAGAGAAAATACTTCACCAACTCAACGAATTGGAGAAATTTCGCCTACAAGCTTATGAAAATGCCAAACTGTACAAAGAAAATACCAAGAGATGGCATGATAAAAAAAATAGTGCGCAAACAATTGGAACCAGGGCAACAAGTGTTGTTGTACGATTCACAGCTAAAAGTTTTTCCTGGAAAGCTGAAATCAAAGTGGTCAGGTCCATTTGTGATTACTCATGTGTTACCATACGGAGTTGTTGAGATATACAACCCCAAGTCCAACAACACATTCAAAGTTAACAGCCAACGTGTCAAGCACTATTGAGAAGAATCAATTGAGCGACAAAAAGAAAGTGTCACACTTTTAGATCCAGCATAACGTTCGAGCAATCATGTCTAGCTGACGACATTAAAGTTAGCGCTAGCTGGGAGGCAACCCAAGCAATTTGTGTATATATTGTGATGTGGTGTGTTTTAATTTTTGTGTGTTTAGTTTTTACAGGTTAAGACGTATTTCTGGATGGACGAAGCTCTCGTAAATCTTCACAAGCAATTTCTTTCTCTCCCTCAAAATTCTCTGATGAAAGTCTACAAAACGCGCTTGGAACGGATGAGACTTCTGATGATCAAAGGTATTCCTAATGAAATTTGTTGGGTAATCGAAGCACGAATCCGATTAGCAGGTGAGTATTCTAATTCTTGTAATTCTTATTTGCCTGGTTTTGGAAGAAGCACCTATGTAAAGAAACGTAGAGCTAAGAAAATGGGTGTTTGTTACAAATGTGCACGCTGGAATTGCAATACTCGTTGTCGTTCTTTAGGAATGGTATCTGATAATCACGAAGTTAAAATTAAATTCATTAGGGATGGCTTGAGTAAGGAGTCTTTAGATGATATATCTTTGACTCTTGAGACGCATCCCAGTGGATTTGTTCATATAGCCATTCGCTCAATCAAGCTGTAAATTATTTTAAATATTATATCTATTTATCTTTTCCTAATAATTGTGATTTGTTTTGTTATTTTCTCCGACAGGATCCAGGCTATTTTTTTGACCTTTCACGATTTACTATTTTGCTACTAATCGTCCTTTGGAAGGTATTTGTTCTATTATTACTCACCCTTTTCAGGTTCTATAAATTCAACTCATCATTGCACCTTTGAAGGCATCCAGATAAAAATGGAAGCTACTTCAAGAAGACGGGTTGAAATCATCTGTGTGTTTTACGGTACCAGTGTTGGTGTTAAACCAGAATACGTAACAGCGGCACACGAATTGGGTCGAGTAATTACTGCAAGGAATATGCACTTAGTATATGGCAGTGGCAATCTTGGACTAATGGGGATCGTTTCAAAGGCTTTACAGGATGGAGGCAGTCAAGACTTGGGAATCATCCCAAAACCCTTGGCGGAGGCGAATCTTATTGGATCATCAAATGGTGAGGAACTAATCGTGCCAGGTATGTCTGAATGACTGGTAGAGATGACTAACCGTGCTGATGCTTTTATTGCTTTGCCAGGAGGCTTGGGCACGATGGAGTAAATTTTTACAGTACTATCTTGGGCAAACTTGAACATACACCAGAAACCGCTTGGACTGTACAATGTTGATGGATTTTATGATTTTATTTGTGTCTTTCTTGATGATGCCCGGAGAAATGGGTTCGTGTCAAAGCCTGTAAAAGAACTCCTATTTACTGCCAGAACTGCCCCAGATTTAATTGACCAAATCTTAGCCTTTGAACCTCAAATTGACCCCATTCTTTCCATGATAAACTTGTCCGATAATGATCGTGGTAAGAGGCGTCGGATAAATCTGGATCTTAACCTTTAACTTTTCATTTAGATGTATAATTTTACAAAAAACCAAAAAAAATATTTTGTATTTTTGTGCTTTTATTTGAATAATCAGGTGAAATTGGTGTGAGATAGCTGTGTAAGGAATTTCCAATCATGAGACGTATCTCAACCTATTTCGGAACAAGTTAATTTTTTTTTATTTCCTTTTAAATTATTTAATTTGTGAATTCTCCATAAAACTGACTAAAATGAATCTCCATATGCTCAGTTGACAGGTATTATCAGCATACATGGTAACATACAAACATGAGCTGTAATTGAAAAGTTTGAAATATTCAGTGCTCTAGTTTAATTGGAGGAAGCATCTATAAAAAACGATGGAGTAAAAAAAAACGTCTGAGTTCCGAGTTATTAAGTCTGTAAGGGTGTTTTAACACCTAGTGCCCTAAAATCAACTGGTTTGGAGTCACTGGCCCAAAGCTCATTACATGGATCAAAGCTCGCTACATAGATGGAATATATTGTATATAAATTAAGTCCGTAGAGGTGTTTTAACACCTAGTGCCCTAAAGCCAACTGGTTTAGGAGTCACTGACTCAAAGCTCGCTACATAGATGGAATATATTGTATATAAATAAAAAAAATCAATCAAAAATCAAGAAAAAAAATCAGAAATATCAAAAAAAATTTATTCGATTGCTTAAAAAAAAGGTGTGAATTCTGATATAACTTTAGGACAAAAATATTACTATCTTTTCAACTGCACTTGTGACTATTGTGGGCAAAATGAGTTGATTAATATTTTGTTGGCTGTGTATATGGAGAATGGTAAAAATAATCGGAGAATTTACTTATTCGGTAAATTAGAAAGAAACAAAAAAATTATTGACTTAGATAAGAAGTTTCATCCGTTTAGTCACTAACTTTTTTATTCCTTTTTCTCTTGTCTTTTTGCTTTTGTGTGCATTAGATTTACTATCTTTTTACTTTTATAAGACGTTTGTGGGTATCGTCGCTATAAACCCTCACGAGACTACAACTCGTCCACTAGGGACACCTAGGGGTTTAAAGGCTTGTTGCATACGCCAAATGCAACCGTGATCCCTACGAAAGTGGCTTAGCTGAATTTTATTTTTATGTTATTTTATTTCATGTTTTGCTCGAGGACTAGCAAAATATTAGGTTTGAGGTGTGATGAGTGGTAAATCTATCACTATTTTCCACTCATTTGACCTAATATTTTGTATAGTTTCTTAAGTTTTGTGAATATTTTGATGTGTTTTGTGTTATTTTGTAGATAAATAAAGTTTCAGGACTCTCTGGAGGTGATTTGGGACCAAAACAGTGAAAAATGATACAAAAGAGCAAAATGGTCATTTGGCGCGTCGCGACGCCTAACATGCGCCAATCCATGCTAACGTGCGCGGGGTCCACATGTCAGAATCTATGAAGTTTGACTTTGCTAACGTGCGTCGAGCCACGTGTCACCATCACAACCAATTTGCTAACTGCGCCGTGCCACGTGTCATCATCCAATGGTGCCGACAATCGCCATCGCCACATGTCGCCATGTGTCAGCCTCGTCATCGCCATGTCAGCAGAAGACCGAGTCAACTTTGCCACATCATCGCCACGTCATCATCAGCCAATCACAGCGTGCTAAGTGTCATCATTCTATGGTGCCGACAGTCACTATCGCCACGTCATCGCCACATCAGCATAATCATTGAGTTGCCAGCCACCTTGCCACATGTCACCTTATCACCTTATCCATAATGCCACGTGGCAGATAAGAATCTGAAGCCGACGAACAAGAAGCTGACACGTCAGCGCGTCGCGATGCGAGGGGGTTACCGAGGCCTATAAATTTGAGCTCGAAATTTCAGTTTCAGATGTACCTTCCTCTCTGAATTCTCTGATGTAAATAGGGAGTTTTCTAACTAGTTTATTTTAATTTTAGTTTTGTAATTAATTTTAATTACGTTTTGTAATAGTAATAGTAATTTACTTTCTTTACTTTTACAGTTTTTACTATTCAACCATGATGAGGTAACTTCCCCCTGCTAGGGTGAAATGTAATTCTTTTACTATTGCTATTTAGATTAATCTCTCTTAATTATAATATATTCACTATTTAAAATTTGACTTAATGAGGATACCGCTATATTAGCCGGTTGGTAATCATTTATAAACTAGTTTTAATCTGACTAAGCAAGGATACCGCCAGATTGGTCGGTTGGTAATTAAACTTTCTTGCCGCCTATATGGCAGGTTTATGGATAAATTTTGATACCGCCTATATGGCTGGTCGGACTTAATTTGACTTAATCAGGTTACCGCCTATATGGCTGGCTGGTAATATCATCACAAGTTAATATATTATATTAAGGGAGATATCTAATTAGTAGTAGTAAAAATAGATCATTTTACCTTAGCATTTTATTTTATTGTAATTTTACTTTTCAGTATTTATTTTACCGCATTTACTTTTCGACATTGTAATTTATGTATTTTATTTTTAAGTTTTTACTCGCCCTAGTTATGTGTCGTAACTAAGTTAGTTATCTAGGGTTGTGATGAATTTTAATATCACCGGTTTATATGAGGTTATTTTATAGTTTTGGTAATTTAAAGGTTTACTTATTAAGTCTTAAGCTTAATGCGTCTTGTTAATTGGCCACTAATAAGATTGATCTGGTAAATCTAAAATAAACTTGACAAAGGAATTTTAGGTTTCAGCCTTAGACTTAGTAACCCACGATCTTCCTTGAGGATATATAACCCTTTAATAGATTTCCTTGCAGGATAGATATATACCTGTCGGGCGGGGGTAGCCATAATTGGAACTTAAACTTAATGAATCCAGGTAATTTGGTTGACATAGACATATGGTTCAATTGGGTTATACTGGGTATTTGCATCTGACCATCGACAGAGGCTTTCGCATAATTTCGTGTTCCAGGTTAGTAAACCGATTTATTACACAAATATGAAATAACCACTTCATCTTTTAAAAGATATTAGAAAGATTCACAACCCTAGATAGTTTCTTAATATTGAATTTGCTTAAACCTACTTTCGTGCAATTTTATTTACTTGTTTTTAAATTCAAATCATCACCATTTCAAATCAATCAATCAACCTGTTAGATACTAGTAATCATTTGACCTCATAAAATTAATAGATTAGGTATTAAGTCTTCGTGGGATCGATACTTTTTGTACTACTTGAACGATAGGTGCGCTTACGTTATACGCGTGTGATTACGCACCAGACACATGTCTTTATTGTACTTTTGCTTTCCGCATGATGCCATTTGAACTATGTAATGCTCCTGCCACATTTCAACGTTGTATGATGGCCATCTTCTCAGACATGCTGGAACAAAGTATGGAGGTTTTCATGGATGATTTTTCTGTGTTTGGAGACTCGTTCGACCACTGCTTATAAAATCTGGAAAATGTGTTACAAAGGTGTGAATATACCAACATGGTACTCAACTAGGAGAAATGCCACTTCATGGTGCAGGAAGGTATTGTCCTGGGACATCGGATTTCATAAAAGGGAATCAAGGTAGACAAAGCAAAGATCGAGACAATTGAAAAACTACCTCCACCAATATTTTTCAAAGGGATTCAAAGTTTTCTCAGACATGTAGATTTTTACAGGAGATTTATCAAAGACTTCTCAAAGATTCCTAAACCTCTGTGCAATCTTCTAGAGAAAGATGTGTCTTTCAACTTCACCAAAGAATGCCACGAAACTTTTGAGATCTTGAAATAGAAGTTGATCTATGCTATCATCATAGTAGCACCGGACTGGACTCTTCCATTTGAGGTGATGTGCGATGCTAGTGATTTTGCTGTAGGTGCAGTTTTGGGACAACGCAATTTAAAAATTTTCCATACCATTTACTACTCCAGCAGAACTCTAAATGAAGCACAACTTAACTACAAAACCACTGAAAAGGAGTTGCTCGCAGTTGTGTTTGCTTTTGATAAATTCCGCTCCTACCTGCTGGGTCACAAAGTGGTGGTCTACACAGATCATTCAACAATCAAATATCTGATCGTGAAGAAAGATGCCAAGCCCAGATTAATCCGTTGGGTGCTTCTACTGCAAGAATTTGATGTGGAGATCCGAGACAGGAAAGGAACAGAAAACCAAGTGGCAGATCACTTATCGAGGCTCGAGAATGGAGAAACAGCTGGCCATGAACTGATAATCAAAGAAACTTTTCCAGATGAACAGATGTTTGCCATGAAACAACAAGATGTCCCTTGGTATACTGACTATGTAAACTACATCGTATTGGGAAAATGGGCATTGGAATGGACACATCAGCAACGAAAGAAGTTCTTCAAAGAAATCAAACACTATATCTGGGATGAGTCGTACCTGTTCAAATGTTGTGTTAATCAATTACTGAGACGTTGTGTTCCACATGAGGAGGTCAATAGTGTCTTGCAGCATTGTCATTCATCACCATACGGCGGACACTTCAGCGGAGATAAAACTGCAGCCAAAGTCCTATAATCATGTTTGTTCTGGCCTATCTTTTTAAAGATGCTTACTTATTTGCTCTTCAATAAGACAGCTGCCCGAGAACGGGAAATATATCAAGGAGAAATGAAGGACCTCTGCAAAACATTCTGGAAGTGGAGATATTTGATGTATGAGGGATTGATTTATAGGACCCTTTTTTCCATCATTCGGAAACCTGTACATACTAGTTGCAGTAAACTATGTCTCCAAATGGGTTGAAGCCATAGCATTGCCATCAAATGATTCAAAATTGGTGATAAAATTCCTTAGAAATAATATTTTCACTCGTTTCGGAACACCTCAGGTAATTATCAGTGATGGTGGCATATATTTCTGCAATAGATACTTTGATGCACTCCTATCCAAATATGGAGTTACACATAAAGTTACAACTGCCTACCATCCACAATCAAATGGATAGGTTGAAGTTTCAAACAGAGAGATCAAACGAATCTTGGAAAGAACCGTTGGATCAAAAAGGATGGACTGGTCAACAAAACTGGATGATGCATTATGGGCCTACCGGACAGCTTACAAGACACTCATTGGTATGTCCCCATATCGAATGGTGTTTGGGAAAGTGTGTCATCTGCCAGTGGAGCTTGAACATAAAGCGTATTGGGCACTGAAGAAGTTAAATCTTGATCTACAAGCAGCATGAGAGAAATGGCTCCACCAACTCAACGAATTGGAGGAATTTCGCCTACAGGCTTATGAGAATGCCACATTATACAAAAAAAAGACCAAGAAATGACATGATCGAAAAATAGTGCATAGACAATTGGAACCAAGGCAGCAGGTGTTATATAATTCAAGGTTGAAACTTTTCCCTAGAAAGCTGAAATCAAGATGGTAATGTCCATTTGTGATCACTCAGATTTTACCATATGGAGCTGTTGAGTTACTTGATCCCAATACCAACGATACATTCAAAGTTAACAGTCAGCATGTCAAGGACTATTAGGGAGAATCATTTGAGCGACAAAAAGAAAGTGTCACACTTTCTTTTTGTATGTTTAAATCATTAAAGCGACAAAAAGAAAGTGTCACACTTTCTTTTTCTAATATACACGTATCACAAAAAGAAAGTTTCACACTTTCTTTTTGTGTGTTTAAACCATTAAAGCGATAAAAAGAAAGTGTCATACTTTCTTTGTCTAATATACACGTATCATTTTCTGTGACAAAAAAGAAAATATCCACTACTTTAACATGCTATACTTTTAGAATATGCTTTTTGAAAACTTTCTGAAAACTCCTTTATGAAAACTCTTTTCTGAAAACTTTATTCTTTTCTTTCTAGAAAAACTATTCCTAAACTGTCTATAAAACTAGTATGAAATATGATAATCTCAAATCATAATACGAGCATCTTGTACCTCAGTGACAATCTGGTGTCCAGGGGCGTTACGTATCGCCGACCCCCTGAAGGCACCTATACGCCTAGGAAATGACTCAACTAGACATGATCGGGAATACTCAACCGGTTCTCTGAAACTGATAGTGCTTCATGTCCAGGAAAACGACTCAACCGGGCGTGTCCGAGAATGCTCAATCGGTTCTCTGAAACTAGTAGTGCCCTACGCCCAGGAAAATGACTCAATTGGACATAGCCACAAACTATAACTGGGGGTGCGGATCTATGCTACCACCCAAGCTCTGAAACTAAGGTCCAGGTACACGAACCTAAGCTGTCATCATGTCCCTGAACTAGCCATGTGCACAGGCTCATCTATATCCATCAATTCCATAGTATCCGTCAATTCCATAGTATTAAGTTGGGATGGGTTTTTACCCCACTCCCGAGGAAAATCTATAAAACATCACTTTTTTTTTAAAAAAAAAAAAAAAAACATCCGAAACTTTTCTTAAAACACTCTTGAATTTCAAATCATTCTTAACTTTAACTCAATTTTCTAAAAATCATAACACACATATATGAATACTCATTTTTTATGCCTGGTTTAGGAAGAATCACCTTTGCTAAAAATAGAATAGCTAAAAAAAGGGTGTTTGCTATAAATGTGCACGTATGACATGTAATACTCATTGTCATTTTTTAGGAATGGTGTCTGATAACCGTGAAGATAAAACTAAATTCATTAGGGATGGCTTGAGTAAGGAGTATTTAGATGACATATCATTGACTCTTGAGACGCATCCTAGTGGATATGTGTATCACACAATTCACTTGTTATATACACAATTTTGTAAAGAAAGAAAACATTTAAGTCTCAGGAATCTGACTCTAAAATACCATGTTTGCCAATTTATAAGAAAATTGGATGGGAAGCTTGTCCCTGACACATAGATGTCAATCAAGTCGTTACTTCTTGTAAATATTATTATCTCTTTATCTTAACTAATAATTGTGATTTGTTTTGTTATTTTATTTTATTTTCTCCAACAGGATCCAGACTTTTTGACTTTCACGATTTATTTTACTATTTAGCTAATAATTGTCATTTGACAGGTACTAGTGCTATTATTACTCACCTTTTTCAGGTATTATAAATTCAACTCATCATTTCACTCTTCAAGGCATCCAGGTTTGGAAAAAAAATGGAAGCCACTTCAAGAAGACGAGTTGTAAATATCTGTGTGTTTTGCGGTACTAGTTTTGGTTATAAGCCTGAGTTCGTTGAGGCAACACAAGAATTGGGTTGAGTCATAGTTGAAAGGAATATTCACTTAGTATATGGCGGTGGCAATCTTGGACTAATGGGGATCGTTTCAAAGTCTGTACAGGAATGAGGTAGCCAAGTTCTAGGAATCATCCCAAAACCCTTTGTAGAGGTAAATCTTATAGGACCATCAAACGGAGAGGAACTAATCGTGCCAGGTATGTTAGAATGATGGTGGAAATGATTAACCGTGCTGATGCTTTTATTGCTTTGCCATGTGGCTTGAGCATGATGGAGGAAATTTTTACAGTGCTATCTTGGGCGAACTTGAACATACACCAGAAATTGATTGGACTATTTAATGCTGATGGATTTTATGATTTTCTTTGTGTGTTTCTTGATGATGCTCGGAGAAATGGGTTTGTGTCAAAACCTGTAAAAGATCTCCTCTTTACTGCCAGAACTGTCCATGATTTAATTGACCAAATTTTAGCCTTTGAACCATAAATTGACCCTATCCTTTCCAAGATAAACTGGTCTGATAATGATAGTGGTAAAAAGCGTCGGATAAATCTTGATCTTAACATTTAATTTTCATTTTAGATGTAGAATTACAGCTAACTAGGTACAATTTTCTAAACTCTTCTTCTACTTTTTAAGACATTGGGGACAATGTCTCATTTAGGTTTGGGGGAGGGAATAGTTGACTAGTATCTTGTTTTTATTGTGTTATTTTTAGTCAAAAATTTTCAAAAAATTAATAAAAAATAAAAAAAAAATATTTTGTGTTTTTGTGTTTTTTTTAACTTGACTAAATCAGGTGAAATTTGTGTGAGATAGCTGTATAAGGAATTTCCACTCTTGAGACGTATCTCAACCTAGTTCGTAACAAGTTAATTTTTGTTTATTTCCTTTTGAATTATTTAATTTATGAATTCTCCATAAAACTGATTAAAATGGATCTTCAAATGCTCAGTTGACAATTATTATCAATATGCATGGTAAAATACGGACATAAGTTGTAATTGAAAAGTTTGTAATATTTAGTGCTCTAGTTTAATTAGAGGAAGCATCTAAAAAAAACATCTGAGATCAGAGTAATTAAGTCCGTAGGGGTGTTTTAACACCTAGTGCCCTAAAGCCAACTGGTTTGGGAGTCACTGGACTAAAGCTTGCTACATGGATTGAAGATGTTATAAAAAATATATATTTATCTTAAATCTGAGTAATTAAGTCTGTAAGGGTAACACTAGCCTAAAGCCAGCTGGTTTGGGAGTCACTGTCCAAAGCTTGCTACATGGGTGGAATATATTGTATATAAATAAAAAAAATTCAAAAAAAAAATGTTCAATTGCTTAAAAGAAGTGAATTCTGATATAACTTTAGGATAAAAATATTACTCTCTTTTCAACTACACTTATGAATATTGTGGGCACAATGATTTGATTAATACCTTGTTGGTTGTGTATATGGAGAATGGTAAAAATAATAGGAGAAATTACTTATTTGGTAATTTAGAAAGAAAGAAAACAACTACTAACTTGGATAAAGAGTTTCACTTGTTTGTCACTAACTTGTTTATTCTCTTTTCTTTTGTCTTTTTGCTTTTGTGTGCATTAGTTTTATATTGACGTTTGTGGGTGTCGTTGCTGTAAGCCCTCACGAGACTACAACTCGTCCACTAGGGACACCTAGGGGTTTAAAGGCTTGTTGCATACGCTAAATGCAACCGTGATCCCTACGAAAGTGGCTTAGTTTAATTTTATGTTAATGTTGTTTATTGCATTTTATTTTGTTGTTTTGCTCAAGGACTAGCAAAATGTTAGGTTTGGGGGTGTGATAAGCGGTAAATATTGATATCAATATTTGTCGTACCTTTTACTTAATATTTTGTATAGTTTCTTGAGATTTGTGAATATTTTATTGTATTTTGTGTTATTTTGTAGATAAATAAAATAACAGGAATCTCTGGAATAAATTCAGGACCAAAACAGCGAAAAACGGACAAAAAAGGCAAAAATGTAAATTTCCTGTTAAAATACGCCGTTTGCTAAAATCCGCCGTGCTAAAATACGCTGACTGCTATCATGCGCCACTAACGTGTGCCAGACACGTGTCACAATCACAGCAGACTTGCTAACATGCGCACTTGCTAACATGCGTCTGCCATGTGTCAACATCACAACAATCTTGCTAACGTGCGCTGGACATGTGTCACCATCACATGCTGCCGACACTCATCATTGAAACACATCATTGCTGATGTCATGATGAAGTCAGAGTCGCGACGCGCAAGCATTTGGAGTCACGACGCAAAACCAATAATTCAGATGCCGACGCTGCCGACGCCACGTATCACGATCTCGTTTAATCAACGGCGCGTCGCGACGCGCAATGTTCCACGCGTCGTGACGCATCAGGCCAAACTTTGTCTATAAATTGAGGCCGATTTCAGAATTCCAATTCATACTTTCTTCTGAGGAATTCCTTAAGAATACTAAGAAGATTGTATTTTGCTTGTTTATTTACAGCTTTCTATATTTAATTTATTTTAATTTACGCAATAGTTCTTTCTTTATTTTATTTTTTAGCATGAGGAGGTAACTCTTCTCTGCTGGGGTTAAAGGTTAAGCTTTTATTACTAATATTTAGATTAATCTCCTTTAATTATAATATATAAACTATTTAAAATCTGACTTAATGGGATACCGCCTTTATGGTCGGTTGGACTTAATTGAATTGATTTTAACCTAACTAAATTGGATACCGCCTTTATGGTCGGTTGGAATTAATTATAAATTTGACTTAATCAGGATACCGCCTTTATGGTCGGTTGGTAATGTCATGCAAAGTTAATATATTATAATAAGGGAGATATCTAAAATATAATTAATAAAAGTGGATCCTCTAACCCCCAGCATTTTCTTTATTGTTTTATTTACGTTTTTAATTTCCAGTATTTACTTTATGTCATTTACTTTATTTAAGCTTTTACTAGCCTTAGATATGTGTCGTAACTAAACCCGTTATCTGGGGTTGTGATGAATTCCAATATCACCGGTTTATAAGGGGTTATTTTATAGTTTGGGTAATATAAAGGTTTATTTATTAAGTCTTAAGCTTAATGCTTCTTGTTAACTGGCCACTAATAAGATTGATCGGGTAAACTTAAAATAAACTTGACAAATGAATTTTAGGTTTCAGCCTTAAACTTAATAGTCCACGATCTTCCTTGAGGATAGATAACCCTTTAATAGATTTCCTTACAGGATAGACATATACCTGTCGGGCGGGGGTAGCCACAATTAGAATTTAATCTTAATGAATTTAGGTAACTTGGTTGACATAGACATATGATTAATTGGGTTACACTGGGTATTTGCATCCGACCTCGACATGGGCTTTTGCAGAATTTCGTGTTCCAGATTAGTAAACAAATATATTGCACAAACATGAGATAACCACTTCATCTTTAAAAGATATTAGAAGGATTCACAACCCTGGATAGTTTCTTACTATTGAATTTCCCTTTAATTTATTTTCACACTATTTTATTTAACATCATCCAATCAAACAACCAATCTATTAGATACTCGTAAACATTTGGCTTCATAAATTAATAGCTAAGGTATTAAGTCCTCGTGGGATCGATACATTTTATACTACTTGAACGATACGTGCGCTTGCGTTATATGTGTGTGATCACACTGGTCACCTGTGTTAGTAAATTTTGACCAGGAACTTTATTTAAGGATATACAACTTATAGTGATGTTTCCCAATGTCAATTACAAACTACATTGTAACTGCGCACTACATCGTAAATCCTAGGGTATTTGTCTAATATACATGTATCACTAAATCAGATTTAGTTTCAATCTAATCAGAATTAGATATCTATTCGTAATTAGATCGAATATGTATATAAAAGATAAGAGGTGCTACTAATAAATAAGTAATATTATGGAAAAAGAATTGTTCGTATTTATGAATTGGACATAAATACGATCCGGATTGGCACTCTGAGCACCAACCCTAACACTATCGAGGGTTCAAATCCCTCTCTCTCCTTTTGCTCGGTGAATCTATTTTTTTAGTGGGTTTGCCTGGCTTTTTCGTCTCATAAAAGGGAATGGCTCGGCTCGGGAGGATAGCCGAGCCATAAAAATAATCTAAAATCGATTAGATATAACTAAGTTGAAAAGAAAGGAAAAAGTATTCCTTTTTCCTTTTAGTATGACCCGTTTCCCTCAATATGGAGGGTGCAATCAAACCAATTCCTATTTTATTTTAAGCATACGTCTTGAATCCCTTGTCTCAGTTAAGAAGGGTCATCGAAAGAACAGGTTCAAAATCACGATCAATTCCTTTTTCAAACCCCGCTGCAGCTGCACGAGCTCTTCCCACGTGCCATAAATGACCTACGAATAGGTAGAAGCTTAGAAAAAAATGAGAAGTAGCTAACCAACTTCTCGGAGAGACATAATTAGTTGCATTGATCTCGGTAGCTACGCCACCCATAAAATTTAAAGAACCTAAAGGAGCATGAGTCATATATTCCGCAGAATGGCATTCTTGCCAAGGTTGTATGTCTTTTTTCAACCTACTCAAGTCTAAACCGTTGGGAGCCATTAGATGTTCTAACCATGGAGCACGCAGATCCTAAAAATGCATAGTCTCTCCTCCAAAAATGACTTCTCCAGTAAGGGAACACATTAGATATTTACCTAAACCAGTAGGCCCTTGAGTGGATCCCACGTTAGCCATAAGACGTTGGTCTCTAACTAGAAAAGTAAATGTTTGAGCTTGAGAAGCTTCTTGCCCAGTGGGCCTATAAAGCTCACTAGGATAAGCGGTATTATTGAACTAGACAAAACAACAAGCAATGAAACCAAAAACAGATGAAGCACCTAAACTATAAGACAAGTAAGCCTCCTAGACCATACAAGTCCACGACGAGCCCACACAAAAGGTTTGGTTAAGATATGCCAGATTCCACCAAATATACAAATGGAACCTAGCCATACATGCCCTCCAAATATATCTTCCAAATCATCCAAACTAACAATCCACTCCTCTCCTCCAAAGAAGGATTTTAGTACATAACCAAAAATAACACTTGGGCTAAGGGTCAAGTTGGTAATTGTTCTTACATCCCCCCCGGAGCCCAGGTATCATATACACCCCCAAAATAAAGAGCCTTGAATACTAGAAGAAAAGAACCTATACCCAACAAGATTAAGTGAATACCCAAAATTGTGGTCATTTTATTTCTATCTTTCCATACATAACCGAAGAATGGAAAAGATTGTTCAAGAGTCTCAGGTCCCAGAAGGGCATGATAAATACCGCCAAAGCCCAATAAAATAGAGGATTTGCACGCTTTACATATTACATTTTTGTTGATGCACTCAAAAATCTTGATTCTCATGTTAATATTGTTATCAATGAAAATGTCACATGTCAAGCATGTAATAAAAAGGGACACAAAATTTTTGAGTGCATCAACAAAAATGTGATTAAAAATACATGGATTCCTCAAGGAATCAAGATTAACCCCTATGGATCCAAGAAAGGTTGGGTACCAAAGTGCACTTGATAATTTTGTAGGGGGGCTTTGGGAATGATCTTAAAAGAGATGCGAAGTGATCCCAAAGGCTCAGAGAGATAATGAATAACAACAGTTATAGGTAAAATCCGTATTCACAGAAACATTTGTACCGTTTCCTCCAAATTATATATGTATGCCTATTTCAAATTGTTAAAATTAATCATAAGCATACTAGTGATTAGGCAAGTAATCAACCATCTATTGGTATCAATTTTCATTTAATATTATTATATGTCTTAATCATATATTTAATCCCATTTAATATCAACTAGTATCACTTAGTTTTAAACGTGGATAGGCCTGACGAAACTGTGTTATAAAAAATGATATACATCCACACACCCATACACCTATGAATAGTATGAAACAGTGTCTCTTGTTCATGTGAACGATACGATGACGTGTCAACCATTGCCTCCTTACTTTTTGGTTCCTCTCATATTTTCCTTTTGCTCCCCATTTTTCCTTTTCTTGTCAATTTCTTCTTCTTTTCTCTCTCTTTTCATCTATGTGCGCCCCCACCATCTCTCCCTCTTTTTGTTTCTAGTATTCCAGGCTTGTTTATTTTTGTAATGTGTTTCATTTCTTTTAATCTAGTTTCCACCAAGATGTGGTGGCTGTCAAATCCAATTAAATTTTTATCTATATTGATTTTTTTTTTTTTATGGGCTTCCTGTCTTTGTGCAGGTGCATGGGGTTTTACAGCAATAAAATAGAGGATTTGCACGACTTCGATCTATCAGGATTTGCACGACTTCGTCTGATAGATCGGATGGTAAAAGGGACATTTTTTCAGAGATTTATTGGTGTTTGTTGTGTAATGATTCTATTCAATTGCTGTATAGATCTTATGTTTTACTCTGTATATTGTGTTTTCCTCTTCTATTTGTAAAATTTGTATTCACCGACTCATGTCGAAAGGTTGGAAATCAGGCTGAATCCGTAATTCCTCTAGGATCTTATTAGAATTAGGTGTGAATCCGATTTTTGATTAGTCATGAGGACTACATAATGTATAGAGTTTTATGTTGTCAGGCGTTATCCTGACTAGACTTGAGTTTTAAGTTTTTCCTAAGTATTGTATTTGAGCTGATATAGTTGTATATTTACATCCTCTGTGGTGTTTATTATGAATGGATTTTATATTTTTTTTAAAAAATCAAAATTTAATCACAAAATATCAATATTTTATGAATAATTTTATCACTCTTTTCCTTCCTTTTACACCAATATCATTTTCCTTGTACATAAACCTGACCTTGAAAAACCAATATCAATTTATAAATTTATATCTTGATGTCAAAATCTAGATACTTATTTTAGTCAATAATGTCAATTCACATCATTGAATCGCATTTTAGTCAATAATGTCAGTTCGCATCATTGAATTGCATGGATGATTAGCTTGATATTAAATTTAAGTTGAAATAATAACATCCAATTCTTTTTTTTAATAAAATTTTAGGTTCTAGCTACGATACAACAATTATATAGTGTAGCTGTCATAATTTTTTTTTTAATAACATCCAATTCTGTCATTTTGTGTAATTTAGTTAAAATATAACTTGTACAAATAATTATAAATTGAGGTTAATGTGACTATAATTAAGGTCAATATGATTGTAACTAAACTTAATGCGACTTAAATAGAATCTGTATGTGACCTTTAGAGTTTCTTCTCTATGGCCATGTTTGAATGGCACAAGTAGGGAACATTCCCTTGTGGTCAGGTGGTCTTATCAGCTCGGGGTCAGGTACATCCCACCGATGTATTATTATGATTGTTTTCATGAGGTCAGAGTCCTCCCTGACCATGTTTGAATGGCACGAGGGAACATTCCCTTATGGCCAAGTGGTCATATCGGCTCAGGGTCAGGTACGTCCCATCGAGGCATTATTATGATTGTTGGAATGAGGTCATAGTTTCTCCCCCATGGGCATATTTGAATGGCACAAGGATGAAACATTCCCTTATGGCCAAGTGGTTTTATCGGCTCGGGCTCTGGTATTTCTCACAAAGGCTCACTTCCGCTGCGCGGGGCACCGATCTGATCCTAGGGGGTTCCACATCTACCCCAATAAAAACTAGGGTTTACTGTGTCATTGTCCCTACCGAGTGGCTAACAAGGCTCTAAGCTCCCTAAAAACGGAAAAAAAAAATGAAAAGACAGAGCACATACAAGGCAACACCCACAAAAAACCGCGGAAACACATGCTTCATATCCCTAACAGAAAACCATAATTAACACATCCAAATATACACACAAAAACAACAAGCAAAAGGAAAATAATCTCGGCCATTGAATTCAAATGAAAGGCTCAGATTGAAGCCATGATTTCGGTTGGGCACAACTATCTTGGGTTTTGGTGCGCTAACCACGAATGCGTGACATCTGGCATCTTGGGGAGACAAAGCAAAAATAACATATGACAGATGTGATGAACATTTAAGGAAGACCATTAAGGCTTCACATCTTCCTATAGGCGATTCAAAAACCCTAGAAAAACTCTTCAGTTGGAGGCAATCATTACAAAAATAGAATCTTTGGCGATATGTGTGTCTTCCTGACCTAAGGGACGTGGCAGTAAGATTAGTTGTGAACTACTACCCGAGGATATAGGCGCACTCTACACCACATTTATTATAGTTCTCGGCATCAACTCACTAACTCGTTGATACCGAGAACTAGATGACAGATGTTGATGGTGATTTTTCACCCTCAGGAAGTTAGAATACTGAGAAATGATAAGTTGGGGATTGTACTTGATTAAGAGAATGAAGAGGGCCCAGAGAGACCGAAGTCAAATAAAGGGCCCGAGCCCATTGTACCACAGTCTTACCGAGAGAAATATCGGCTGATTAAGTGGAGTTGGGATACAAACCCGACCTAAAGAAGTACTAGATTTGGAATCATTTGAGCGTTAGTGGAGGTCGACCTGAGATGGTCGGAACTTGCCGACCCGACTCTGTTGAGGAAGTTGGAAGAGATGTCCAACCATAATTCACCTCAGCAAGCCGACCCGAGGAGCAGAGCTAAGACCACAAGATATTCAATACTTGAGAGCACATGACGCATGCCCTACATGAAAGTTTGGGCCTCTAGAAGGCTAATGTAACGGGAGTAAGTCAGCAACTTTCCTTGGGAAGAGACTCTGACAGATGAAACAATGTTGGAGTGGTTGAGTCACAGGCTGTCACGTTGGCAGAACGTGTAGTAGTAGACAAAATGATGGAATGTTGGGCTTCTGCTGACAGAGGGTGGTTGAGTCAGAGGTCAGAGCTACTATTTGCATAGTAGTTAGGGAAAACATGGGCAACAATGTCAGAATGACGTGGGTTGACTTCATGAGTTGGCAGAATAGTAAATTCGGAAGTCTATATAAAGTAATCGAAGACTCAATTTCAAGGGTCGACTGTTTTGTTAGCAATTTTTATATTTCCTCATTTGTAAAGAGAGTTCTAAAAACTTAATGAAAGAGAGAGAAAGCAGGTCGGTTTTGACCCGAGGAAGTAATAAAATTCTCATTATTTGCTCATGTGGACGTAGATTGGAACCACTCTCCATTAGGGATGGTAAAATCTGGATCCAGACCCGGGTCAGGTCGAATCAATGGCCCATTAAACTTTTTAAATTACTAGTTCAAGGGTCAAGTTTTAAAAACAATGCAAAAAACTAAAAAGTCTTGAAACACATATTTTCTCCCTGTCGTTGCCAGTAACACGAAAAAATCTCTAACGTACTTAAAATCCTGCCATGATTGTGCTCTCTTTCACAGATAGAACGTAAAGAATACCCTTCAAAATATAAATTCAACTTGTTGGGAACAAAATTTGAGATCAGAGAACACTAATACATAATTCATATTGTGTAACCAAATCTCTAGAATTCAAATTATAAATCTTCATAGAAGATTATTTTTTTCACATTAACAGACAAAGACATACAATACAATATGATTATGAATATATATTCAGGAGCGAAACTCCTTCAAGATCAAAGTATATCATGACCTTATAGACTGTATAATATGTTTTTTTCTTTTAAATAATATACGATTATATCATGTGTATAAAATCATTATTTTAACCCATATATATTTCTTTTTCAATTAAAATTTCTTGACGCGGCCCCCGTATATCAATCTACTCTCTGAAATAGTACTTTGTCAATGTGTGAGTTAATAGTCTCTGGATCAAAATAAGCAGATTAGTAAAAACTTTTTGCCACTGATAGAAATGTCTTCTTGACATTGGAGTCTATGCCACTTGAGGAATTTTGTTGGAGTACTAATTGCACAAGCTCCTGCATATCAGACTCTACTGAGAGAGTTGTAATTCTATTATCACCATTGTAGCTGCCATTGCTTTGCTCCTGAAGAAAAAGAACAAATGAAAACAAGAAAAAGAGTAATGCTAGTTTATCCAAAAAAATTAGGAAAAAAGTTAATGAAGCCAATAATTAACATGATCAATGACCAATTTAAGCTAACTAATGTCTCTTACTCACTGACCTTTCGCATTTGGTAATGACCAAGTGCGTGGCATATTTTATTGGTGAGATTGGAGAGTCGCACATATTCAGAATGACACAAAAGCTCTTCGGATAGACAACAGCCAGCACTTAAATATATTGTTTGCACTAGTAGCTCTGCGACTCCTTGATGTCTATCTCCTTCGTCTTGCCACTTCATCAGCCATTTTTCCCACTGCATATTCAGAGAAAATTAAGAATAACTGAGAAGAAATTCAATGGAATAAGTCAACTTCGGTTCATGTTGCACTAGTGAAATTTCAGCCTGATTGTATATACAGTATGAAAAAAAAAGCCACCTAATTGAAGCTCCAACTAGAATAGTTGAAGTGTTTATGTTACTTACTGCCTCACGTAACTGGTGGCCAATGTCTCGACCTTGTGCATCCAACGCAATGTGATTCACCGTCCCCAGCAATGTCCTCCCAGTAAATCCCTGGCCTTTCCTGAAAAATCCAAACACCATTTCGGTCAAACAGTTTATGATTTTAACTTGATCCCGATCAATGGCACATAGGAGTTGGTTGAGTGCCTTAGCATTTTGTGAGGCTATTTTTACATCCTCACTATCCCATTCTAAACTCGGCTTCGGAATCTCAACCCCATTGCTATCCCTTTTTGTTGGTCTTTTTGCACCTCGTGTGATAACCAAATAAGATTGTGGATCAACGGCAAGGAGATAATTCAACATTCTCATTTTCCAATAATTGTAGTCCGTTCCGGTGTAAAACGGAGGTCTAGTTGTTGAAAATCCCTCGGCAAGATTTGACGAGTTGCTTGTAGATGCCATGATCTATTCTCGGACGGTTAAGCCTTTCTTGAGAATACCTCGCTCTGATACCAACTGAAAATACTTACAAGCAATAGCGACAAACAATCTCTATACCCAAGAGGGGGGGTGAATTGGGTTATCGCTACAAATGCGGAATTATAAAATCTTTGCCGATTTTAGCTCTTATTACCAAATTGGGACTGAAGGCAATTTTCTCTATTCCAATTAATAGCCTATATGCAAGTTTTCTATTCAATATATATAAGCATAAATAAACTTGCAAATAGTAAAAGTTAAGGGAAAGAGAAATACGACACCGCGATTTATAGTGGTTCGGCCAAACGTGCCTACGTCCACTCCCCCAAGCCTCGCTTGAAATTTTCCACTAGAAACGAGTTTTCCGTGGTTCACTCGTAACCAAGAGTTTTCCGCAAAGGCGCACTCCGAACCTTTTACAACTTTGAGTTTTGTTCGTAGGCGCACTCACAACCTTTACAACTTACCCAAACTATGGGATTTCACAACCACAAGTGTTTTTGTTTAAGAAGATTTGAAACACACTTGAGCACTCACAAATATAATGAAGAGTGTGTGAGATGCAAAACCCAAGTGTTCTAAGCTCACTACTAAATGTATGAAGGTGTAGTGTGTGTGAGCTTGTATGAGTGTTTAAGTATATGCAGATTTAAGACACTCTTGTTTTTGCTTTCTAGGAAATGATATAAAGGTGCAAGAGAGAAGCGAAAACGAATTTGGGACTCATTTATATAGAAAATGAAAATTGTCCCTGCAGACACTGCTAATTTGTATTCAATTCGTTTATTAAACGAATCGTAATATCAAGATTCATATTCGATCGTTTATTAAAAAAATCGAATATGATTATTCGTTTATTCATGATATTATTCAATAACATAATTTATCATAATTTATTTACATTAATTCTTTATAAATATATACATATGAAATATGTAAATAATATATTTACTAAAAATATCTTATCAAATATCATAATATTATTTTTTTCTATCGTAATTAGCTAAAATTTCTCGAATCTTAATTGAAAAATAATAATAATTAATAAAAGAAAATAATAAAACAAAACATAAACAAATAAACTAATGAATGAGCTTAAATTCGTATTAAACGAATCAAATCGAATCGATCTATTTATTAAACGAATCTATTTTTTCAATCCCTTATTCGCTTTAAAATGAATCAAATCAAACAAATAAATGAATCTTAACCCAAATTATCACCTCTGGACACAAGTACCTATAAAGAGTCTTGCCAATCCAAACGTCAGCTTGGCCGCCATATTGTTCTATGTAAAATCTTGTTTCCAATCTGGGCAAACTTGCGTACCACGGTACCTCCAATGTGAAAGCCACCTGTATTTATTATTATTATTATTATATTGTTATTCAGTTAATAATATTGTTATAGCTTCTCTTTCAATGCCACTCAAATACAAAATATCCTTTGACCATGAGATATGGATACTAATGGTGTTTTTAAGTAATTTTATCATCTCTCATGTCGCAAAACACAGTATTCTCGGTCAGAAATGAATAATGTGTTTTGCAAATGAGTGCTTTTCAAGCAGTTTTTATGTAAATGAAGAGTTGAATATAGGACTAAAGAATCAATTAGGACTTTACTCATTCCATATCTTTTAAAATAACAATTAATGAAATCCTGGGAGAACATTAACAACATAGCATCCGTAGAACACCGATGCGGGGTTAATAAGTTCTTAAGAACATGCATCTCGACTTGGATTTCGTTTTCAATATCTTCAAGGAATGCTATGATGTTACAGGATTTTCGGACCATACCTCACCAGGCAAGTCCTTTGCAATAATCCATTTATCTAGGAGCTCATCAGCTTTTTTTCCTCTCAAAAATTTTCCTGAGAATTGCTTGGCATGCTCAAGAATTTTCTCTCCAGGGAACACCAACTCAGAAGCCCTATATAGGTTGTAAAGTCCGCTAACAGCTTGAGTAGATTGCCCAACAAAGCAAAAGAATTCACCGTCTTTCAAAAAATGTCCAAAAATATCTGCAAACACACCATAAAGAAAATATTACTGTAATTTATTATTATTATTATTATTATTAATATTGTTCAAATTTTTTTTCTTCTTCAACAACTTACCAGCAGAAACATCAAAACCATATAACCTTAGTAACCTAAATCCCATGGCTGTGTCGTCTAGATCCTGAACCCGGGTATTTCTTGCCCAGCAAATTCCCTCTTTAGTCCAATATCTGAAATTTGATTGTCTTAATTAGCATAGTACTTGTTTGACAATGATATGGGTAAGGGTGGCCTTGCCCACATCCACACTGGCGGCTGGATGGAGATCCCAAATTTGAACCAAAATAAGATCAGACATCAAATTTAAATAAAGTTAATAATCATTCTGATAAAAAAAGATAAAAAAAATAATATCTCTTTTATCCATATGAAGTCATATATTTTAGAAATTCATCTAAGGTCCCTAAAATTTAGGCCCCCGCCCCAGCCCAACCCGCTAAACTATCAATTTAAAGAATAATAATGAATTATTAAATATTATTTAAAAATTAAAAATACTAAAAAAAAATATATATATATATTTAAATTAGGGGTTGCAAAACGAATCAACGAATCGAATTTGTATCGAATCCTAAACGAATCGAATCAAAATGTGATAGATTCGTATTCATTTCGTTTATTAAACGAATCATAATATCAGGATTTGTATTCGATTCATTTAATAAACGAATCGAATCGAATTGACTCATTTATTAGACGAATTCATTCTTTTAAACCCGTATTCACTATAAAGCGAATCGAATTGAACGAATAAACGAATCATGACCCAAATTACAACCCCTAATTTAAATACATGAAACCATAAACAACTCTAAGTTACTCAACAACTTCCAAAACCCTGGCCACATCCTGGGCCACATGGTGGTGGGTTGGGGTCTAGGATTTGGTTAGGTCCCAAATTTAATAAAAATAAAAATTTATAGATACATGTGTTAGGATTTTGTATGAATATATTAGCCAATTTTTTTTTGATAAAATCACTAAAAATTAAATTATAATATCTCAAATATAAGAAAATCTAATAACCATTGCAATAAAGAAATCAAAAAATATATATTTTTATTGGTAGTGACGACATATTTTTAAATTTTCTAAATCTTCTTAAAACTCAGGATATCCTGGACTATAGGATTGGTTGAAAGATCTGCATGGCTTGAAGGAACAAAATTTAATAGGTCATACCTATAAATATAATCCATACATTCTTTAATCTCTGGTTGGAAGTATCTTGAAATTCCAAGGCGTCGCAACCGATCAACAACCCAAATATGCTCGAAAAGATCAACCGGATACGTGCCTGGGACTAAATTAGAATACAAGAGTGACAAATTAGAAACCACACTAATTAATTTGGAAAGTGAAAATGATAGAAGTTTATACCTCCACCATTAAATCTTTGTACAACTTTTGTTAAATATTTGAAGCAATTTTCATCTTTAGTTTGCATAAGTGCATAGGCAGTGGATGCTGGAGAGAACAAAAATGAACCATCTAGGCATTGCAATTTTAGAAGCTTTTCCCAATTGAGGTCAGCCATTCCTTCCAAGCTATGGAGTAGTGTTGTGGGCACATTATGCATGATGTCCTTTGGTATCCTATCTCATATTTACAATAATTTCATTACATGCACACATGTAATGGTAACGCTGGACCTATATATATATTAACTTTAAAAATATATATGTATGGAAACAAAATTAGTATAAACATATTGTTGTGAAAACACGATCACTTTAGGAAGTGTTTGAGGAAAAACCGAATTGTATTATTACTACCAAGAATAATACACAAGTTTACAAAACAAGAAACTCACAAAAAACCTCACTACACTCTCTACTCTCTACACACACATTGGGATTACTTAACAATGGCTTGGGGACTCAGATTTATAGTGCTGTGAAAACGTGTGCACTGTTCACACGTTTTCACAGCACACACACACTCATCTCACAGCACACACACACACACGTTTTCCACCTTTCGGTGGAACCGTGTGATCACAACAAATCTCCCCCTCGGTGAAGATTTCCAAATCTGAGCCGACCATCAATCATCCAAAAACAGATCCTCCAAAGGATCCACCCCTGGCTGCATCTGAATGACTGCCTACGTACCCTGAGTTGGGATCAAGCCAATCGTAGTTCTATGTATCTGAAAAAACAACATCATCTGTAAGCTATCCCGGTTGCGTCTCTGCACAACTCTAGCTTGTCTCGGGAAACCACCTTTGTTAACATGTCGGCTGGATTCTCATCTGTATGGATCTTCACTAGTCTCAGCAGTTGTTGATCCATCACTTCGCGTATCCAGTGATAGCGAATATCAATATGTTTCGTCCGGGAATGATACATTGAGTTCTTGCTCAAGTCCAGAGCACTCTGACTGTCACTGTGTATCTTGTAGTCTGTTTGTCTGATCCCTAACTCTTGGAGAAACCGCTTTAGCCACAACATTTCTTTTCCTGCCTCAGCTATGGCAATGTACTCAGCCTCTGTTGTGGATAATGCAATACACCTCTGCAATCTTGACTGCCATGACACAGCTCCCCCTGCAAAAGTGTAAATGAATCCTGATGTAGATTTCCTACCATCAAGATCTCCTGCCATATCTGAATCTGTATAGCCTTCCAAGATCGGATCAGCTCCCCCATAACACAGACGAAACTTCGTTGTACCCTTCAGGTACCTGAGAATCCATTTGACTGCTTCCCAGTGTTGTTTTCCAGGATTAGAGAGAAAACGGCTCACTACACCAACTGCGTGTGCAATATCTGGCCTGGTACATACCATTGCATACATTAGGCTTCCAACAGCTGAAGAATATGGAATTGCTGACATTTCCTCTATCTCTTTCTTGGATGAGGGGCACGAACTCTTGCTCAGTTTGAAATGGTGCGCTAGCGGAACGCTGACTGGTTTGGCTTTCTGTATATCGAACCTCCTGATTACCCGTTCAATATACCTCTCCTGTGAAAGCCACAGCTTCTTGTTCTGTCTGTCACGAACAATCTCCATTCCCAAAATCTGTTGAGCTGGTCCCAAGTCTTTCATGTCGAAAGCCTTGGAGAGTTCCTTCTTCAGCTGGTTGATCTTCGCTGCTTCTTGTCCAATAATCAACATGTCATCTACATACAGTAGAAGAGCAACGAAATTTCCATCTGGAAACCTCTGAATGTATACACACTGATCTGCTGCAGTTCTTTTGTAGCCTTGACCCACCATAAATGAGTCGAACTTCTTGTACCACTGCCTCGGTGCTTGCTTGAGCCCGTACAAGCTCTTTTTCAGCTTGCAAACAAGGTTTTCTTTACCTGAAACCTTGAATCCTTCTGGCTGCTCCATGTAGATTTCTTCATTCAGATCACCATGAAGAAATGCTGTTTTGACATCCATCTGTTCAAGCTCCAAGTTCAGTCTGGCTACCAATCCTAGGATGACTCGGATTGAAGCCATTTTTACCACTGGTGAAAAAATCTCATCAAAGTCAATCCCCTTTTTCTGTAGGAATCCTTTGACCACTAGCCGAGCTTTGTGTTTCACCACTTTCCCGCTGCCATCTTTCTTGAGCTTGAATACCCATTTGTTCCTCAGTGCCTTCATTCCATGTGGGAGCTTCACTATCTCATAAGTGTTGTTCTTCTGCAGAGATTCCATCTCATCCTGCATTGCGTGCAGCCATTTGTCTTTGTCCTTATGAGATACTGCTTCGTTGAAGGTTTCTGGCTCCCCCTCGTCAGTTAGCAGAATGTATTCTGATCCTGAGTATCTGGCTGAAGGAATCCGGCCTCTCTCAGATCTTCGAACTGGAGGTTCTGGCTGTCTGTTGTCATCTGGATCTGTGGATGACCCTGAAGCCTCTGATGGAGCAGGCTGCAGCTCCCCCTGCTCAATACCTTCTTCCTCCTCTGGTTCTGCTTCTGGTATGTCTTGCACCCCATCATCATCTGTGGCTACTGGTGTTGGTGCTGGTGCTGTGTCTGGATTTGCTTCGGCATTATCGGCACTGATTTTAGAAGGCATCTTGGGCTTTTCAATGTCTTCTATTGTCTGGTCTTCAAGAAACACTACATCCCTGCTTCTGATGACCTTTCTTTCCTTCGGGTCCCATAACCTGTATCCAAATTCTTCGTCTCCATAGCCTATGAAGATGCATGGAGTAGTCCTTGCATCGAGCTTCTGCCTGAGCTCCTTGGATACATGTGCAAATGCTAAACATCCGAATATTCTGAGGTGAGAATATGAAGGATTCTTACCAGACCACGCTTTCTCCGGAATCTCGAAGTTCAACGGAACCGATGGTGATCTGTTGATCAGATAGCAGGCGGCACGAACAGCTTCTCCCCAGAATGGCTTTGGCAGCTTGGCCATACTGATCATACTTCTGACTTTCTCCATAATGGTGCGGTTCATCCTTTCAGCGACACCATTGTGTTGTGGGGTGCGTGGAACAGTCCTCTCGTGTCGAATACCATGACTTCCGCAGTAGGCATCGAACTCCCTGGAAGTGTATTCGCCTCCATTGTCTGTACGAAGGCACTTCAGTTTCTTCCCTGTTTCACGCTCAACCATGGCATGGAACAGTTTGAAATAATCCAGGACCTGATCCTTTGTTTTTAGAAAATACACCCAAACTTTCCGAGAAGCATCATCAATAAAAGTCAGAAAAAATTTGTTACCGCCCAATGAGTTCACCTCCAAGGGACCACATACATCAGAGTACACCAGACTAAGTAACTCTGATTTCTTCGTAGAAGAGAAATTGAAAGAGACTCTGTGTTGCTTACCGAATAGACAGTGATTGCAAGGATCCAGAGTAGCATTCTTGGAGACGGTGATTAGATCCTTCTTTGTCAAGGTAGACAACCCTCTTTCACTCATGTGACCGAGTCTCTGGTGCCACAGATTCTGAGAAGCCTCCCGTTCAGCTACATTTAGACTTTCTGCACAGATTTTCACATGAGTTTTATACAAAGTTCCACAGATATGTCCTCGGGCGATTACCATGGCACCTTTTATCATCCGAAAGGTACCGTTGCCGAAGTGGCTAGCATAGCCCTGTCTGTCAAGAGCTACCCCCGAGAGTAAATTGAGCCGAAGTTCTGGAACATGTCTGACCTCCTTCAGGGTTAGTGTACACCCGACATTTGTCCGCAACTGAATATCACCCATTCCTACTATCCCAGAGGAACTGATATTTCCCATCTTCACTGCTCCAAAGTCTCCCGCTTTGTAGGTTGTGAAGTAATCTCTGTGAGGAGTGACGTGGTAGGATGCTGCAGTATCTACCACCCACTCAACATCTTGGGTTGCGTTGTGAAGGCATGTTTCTTCCTGTATGGAGCATATTGCTACATCTGCTTGGACAACGACCAGTGTCTCTCCTTCGTCATTCTTCGGCTGGTGATTGCCTTCTCTTTGCTCTCGTTGCAGTTTTCGGCAATTCTTCTTTAGGTGGCCTACAATGCCACAATGGTAGCACTTATAGGTAGGCTTCTTCCATCTGAGGATCTACCTCTGTTTGTGCTTCTGCCTCTCTCTCCGTCTCTTCCTTGATGTCTTCCTCGAGTCTCTGTGACGAAGGCTTCTGTCTGTTCTGAGCCAACATCTTTTCTCCTGGACTCCTCATTCGACAGGGCATCTTTTACCATAGGCATGGTAACTTTACCTCCTGGAGCGGAATTGCTGAGAGTAACCACCAGTGTCTCCCAGCTATCAGGAAGGGAACTGAGCAGCAAGAGGGCTTGAACTTCATCTGCCAGTTGCATGTCTACTGCAGACAACTGATTCACCAAGCTCTGGAACTCGTTGGTGTGTTCTGCAACGGAAGTTCCACTCCGTAGCTTCAAATTCACCAATCGCCTCATTATTAAGGCCTTATTCCGAGCTGTTTTAGCCTGGAACATGTCTTCCAATTTCATCCACATTTCATAAGCATCTGTGTCCTGTGCTACGTGGTGGAAGACACTGTGACCAATCCACTGCCTAATCTGACCCAAAGTTTTGCTGTTGAGTTTGTTCCAGTCATACTCCTTAACAGACTCTGGTTTCACTCCCTTCAACTCGATGACATCAAACAGATCTTTACAATGCAAAAAATCTATCATCCTAGGTCTCCAGAGGGAGTAATTAGTGGCAGCCAGTTTAATCATTGCACCAGAATGAGAATCCTCCAACTCCATTTTAAGTTTTAAATTTTAAAATGGGAATATCCTAAAATCGGGACTGAATTTCACAAATCCGATGTCACCGTTGCGTCCGGAACGGTCGAAAATGGTGGAATAGACACTTCGTTGGTTTAAATCCGACACAGGGGCTGATTTGTAAATTCCTAAAAGTTCTGGGGCAAAACTGTAAATTTCAAAACTTCAGGGGGCTAAATGAAATTTACCAGGCTGCTGACGTGGCGCTGACGTGGCAGTGCTGACGTGGCAATGTGGGACCGGATGGCTGACGTGGCAGACACGTGGCGCTGACGTGGCGGATGACGTGGCGGATGACGTGTCTGCTGACTGGGCGCTGACGTGGCGGCTGACTGGGCGCTGACTGTGCGCTGACTGGGCGTGACGTGGCGCTGACGTGGCGGCCACGCGGATCGTCTTCAACCTTCAGCGCGCGTGGGGCGCGTGTCTGCGAGTGGCGGCGCGTGGGAGTTCTCTGCCTGGCGCGTGCGGCGCGTGCGGTGTCCCTGTACCTCCGTTTGATCGCCGGAAAATACCACCGTGCTCGTCTCGACGTGAAATTGCTGATGGTACCCTCAAAATGGATTTTTGACAACTTTGCCGGAACTCGAATTTTCCTAACCAAGTTCCGTTCACCGGTTTTTCGATCCCAATGGAGAACCAAAGCTCTGATACCACTTGTTGTGAAAACACGATCACTTTAGGAAGTGTTTGAGGAAAAACCGAATTGTATTATTACTACCAAGAATAATACACAAGTTTACAAAACAAGAAACTCACAAAAAACCTCACTACACTCTCTACTCTCTACACACACATTGGGATTACTTAACAATGGCTTGGGGACTCAGATTTATAGTGCTGTGAAAACGTGTGCACTGTTCACACGTTTTCACAGCACACACACACTCATCTCACAGCACACACACACACAGTTTTCCACCTTTCGGTGGAACCGTGTGATCACAACACAATACCTTGCGAGCTTTAAGTTTCTCTTGGCGTAGATCTTTTCCACACAGGAGAGTCATAAGGTATATCGATTTCTAAACTACGAGCGAGTTCTAGAAGGGAAGGGAAAGCAACTTCAAAGCCGATGGGCATGTGCTCATCATTTTCATTTTCAAGCTTCGAT